>JAPYYA010004542.1:0-11689 GCA_028533165.1 Leontopithecus rosalia | reverse complement strand
TGTTCCTTTCTATGTGTAGTGCCTCTTTCAGGAGCTCTTGTAAAGCAGGCCTGGTGGTGACAGCATCTCTGAGTACTTGCTTATTCGCAAAGGATTTTATTTTTCCTTCACTTATGAAGCTCAGTTAGACTGGATATGAAATTCTGGGTTGAAAGTTCTTTTCTTTAAGGATGTTGAATACTGGCCCCCACTCTCTTCTGGCTTGTAGGGTTTCTGCCAAAAGAACTGCTGTGAGTCTGATGGGCTTCCCTTTGTGGATGACCCGACCTTTCTCTCTGGCTGCCCTTAGCATTTTCTCCTTCATTTCAACCCTGGTGAATCTGATGATTATGTACCTTGGGGTTGCTCTTCTTGCGGAATATCTTTATGGTGTTCTCTGTATTTCCTGGACTTGAATATTGGCCTGCCTTGCTAGGTTGGGGAAATTTTCCTTGATAATATCCTGAAGAGTATTTTCCAGCTTGGATTCATTTTCTTCGTCACATTCTGGTACACCTATCAAATGTTGATTAGGTCTCTTCACATAGTCCCACATTTCTAGGAGACTTTGTTCAGTCCTTTTTGTGCTATTTTCTCTAATCTTGGCTTCTCGTTTTATTTCATTGAGTTGATCTTTGACTTCTGATATCCTTTCTTCTGCTTGGTCAATTCAGCTGTTGAAACTTGTGCATGCTTCACGAAATTCTCTTGTTGTGTTTTTCAGCTCCTTCAATTCATTCATATTCCTCTCTAAGTTGTCCATTCTTGTTATCATTTCCTCGAATCTTTTATCAAAGCTTTTTTCAAGGTTCTTAGTTTCTTTGCGTTGATTTAGAACATGTTCCTTTAGCTCACGGAAGTTTCTAATTACCTACCTTCTGAAGTCTGATTCCGTCATTTCATCACACTCATTCTCTGTCCAGCTTTGTTCCCTTGCTGGTGAGGAGTTTTGGTCCTTTGAGGGGAGGTGTTCTGGTTTCAGGTGCTTTCCTCCTTTTTGTGCTGGCTTCTTCCCATCTTTGTGGATTTATCCACCTGTCGTCTGAGTAGTTGCTGACTTTTCAATTGGGTCTCTGAGTGGTGCCCAGCTTGTTGATGGTGAATTATTTCTGTTTCTTAGTTTTCCTTCTAATAGTCTAGCCCCTCTGCTGTAAGACTGCTGAGGTCCACTCCAGGCCCTGCTTGCCTGGGGTATACCTGTAGCAGCTGCAGAACAGTGAGGGATGCTATCAGTTTCTTCTTCTGCTATCTTTGTCTCAGACTCATGCCCGCCAAATGTCAGTCTGATCATTCCTTTTTGAGGTGACTCTTTGGATATACCGGGGTCAGGGAGCTGTTTGAGGAGATGGTCTGTACTTTATAGGAGCTCAAGTGCTGAGCTGTGAGCTCCATTGTTCATTCAGGGCTGCTAGGCAGGTACGTTTAAGTCTGCTGCAGCAGAACTCATAAAACCCCTTTTTTTCCTGAGATGCTCTGTCTCGAGGAGTTAGGACTTTATTTATGAGTTTCCGTTGCACTGTCCTGCCCAGCTAGGAGGCAGTCTAGTCACTATTTGCCTGCCGAGGCTCCACCCTGCTGCTATGGGGTCCATCCTGTTGCTGTGGGCTCTGCCCTGTTGCCGTGGGCTCTGCCCTGTTGCCGTGGGCTCCGCCCTGCTGCCAAGTGTAATTCCCTGGAGTCCTGTTTATATGGCTGTGGTTAGAACTTATGTGGTGATGGTGGCCCACCTCTGTATTGATGGACTCTCTTTGTTATGGCGGGTTGCCTCGGCAATGGCAGGCTGCGTCAGCAATGGGAGAGTACCTCAGTAGGGGCAGAATGCCTTGGTCATGGTGGACGCCCCTCCCCCACTGAGCTGCACTGTCCTGGGTTCAGCTGTGCCCACTGTGAAACTCTCAACCCCAAGCGTTTTGAATTGCCATTTTGTTTGTCCCTGTGGGGGTGGGACCCGCCGAGCCTGATCACCTGGCTCCCTGCCTCAGAGCCCCTTTTTTTTAAGTTGAACAGTTGACTCTCTTTCAGGTGTTTCAGTCACCTGCTGAAAGGGCACTGGGATCTGTGTGATTTCCCGTGCAGCAACCCACTGCACCGGCTCAAACATCGCTTCCCCAGAATCTCCTAGCCTGGCTTTCTGTTTAAGTCCCATTTAATCAGATGAATATGCTAATCTGCCCTCCCAAATCTCAAATTGCTGGTTTAACAGGGCACCCAGACCAGTGCATTTTTGTGCAGAGTGCTGCTGCACTGTGGTGCCAGCTGAAACGGCTGCGCTGGCATCCCATGTCTCTTCTATACCTAGGAATTTCCCTGTTCTGTGGGCAAGAAAGATCTGTCTGGAAATGCAGTGTGCACTCACCTTCTGCGCCTTCACTGAGAGCTGCAATCCTGAGTTGCTCCTGCAGTGCCATCTTCCCCCACTCCCCTCCGAAAATCTTTTTGTATATTGATAATTTATATTTCTTTTGTGAGTTTCCTGTTCATATTGTTTGCCCAGATTTGTGTTGCATTAAACATTTTTCCTATTTGATTTGTAGAAACTCTATATAATACAAAAAAGGTCCTTTATGCTTTATTAGTTGCAAGTATTTAGTCCCAATTTGTCTTTTTAAAATTTTGTTGCTTGCCTTCTATGTTTGTATAGTCAAATTTGTAAGTTTTTTTCTATATAGCCTCCAGATTCTATATTTTAGTCAGGATTTCCCCATTGCAAGATTATAAAAATACTCGTCTGATAGTTTTCCTGGTTCTTTTATATTTCTAGTTGTCTTTAATTCACTTATAATTATTTTTTATAAGGCAGTGGCTTTATTTTTTCCCTAAGTGGATAAGCCAGTTGTCCTAAGATTATTTATTAAATGTTCATTCTTCCTCAAATAATTTGAAATGCTACCTTTATCATATATTGAATCCCTACAAAATAATGGGCCTATTTCTAGACTCAGTTTCATTTTCTTATTCTTTCAATCTATCCCTGTGCCAGTACCACACTGTTTTAAAATTAATATAGCTATAGAATATGTTTGGATATCCAGTATGGGCAAGTCCCCCACCCTCAATCCTCATCTTTTTTCTTTTTGAAAAGTATGTCTTATATAGGTGTTTTAGTCAGTTTGGGCTACTGTAACAGAATACTGTAGAATACTGGGTGGCTTAAACAACAGAATACTGGGTGGCTTAAACAACAAACATTTTTTTCTCACAGTTCTGGAGTCTGGAAATCCAAAAATCAGAGTGCCATCATGGTCAGGTTCTTGCTGAAGGCCCTCTTCCTTGTTTAGAGATGGCCATATTATTGTTTCCTCACATGACAGAAAGATAATTTCTCTCATGTCTCCTCTTATAAAGGTAGTAACCCCATTGGTGAGGTAACCATCCTCATAACCTAATTACCTCCCGGAGGCCTCACCTAACACCATCACCTTAGGGGCTAAAATTTCAACATATGAATTTTGGAGGGACACAAACATTTAGTTCTTAGTGAACGTTTAGTCAGTTAAGTTGGGGTATACATTAGTCTTCTATCACTGCCCTAGCAATATACCACACATTGGGTAACTTAAAACAACAGAAATTTATTATCTCATGGTTCTGAGGCTAGAATTACAAAATCGAGCTGTCAGCAAGGTCATTCTGCCTCTGAAACCTGTAGGGAAGTCATTCTTGGCCTCTTCCTAGCTTCAGGTGGTTTGCTGGAAATCTTTGGTATCCCTTAGCTTTCAGCTACATAACTCCATTCTCTGCCCTTTCATCACTTGACTTTCTTTTCTCTGTATGTCTATGGGTCTTCCCATGACCGTCTTCTTAAAAGGGCACCAGCCACATTGGATTAGGAACCCACCCTATTCTAGTGTGAACTCACCTTAACTAATTACATCTGCAGTGATCCTGTTTCCAAATAAGGTCACATTGGTATTGAGGTTAGCTGATATCCTCATTTCCTTTTCTCTTTTAGAGTTAGATTCTTGTCTTCTGCTATAATTATTTTTAAGAGATTCTTGAATTCCTTCTTGATAGCAACCCGTTCTTAGTCCTTTCTGTGTTCAGACTTTCTGCCATGTTTGATATTTTGTTTTAGCGTGTGTGATGTCACCAGATTTTTTCCCATTCTAATCTCTTTCCAAATGCTTTTTTGTTAACTTCACTTGCTCCCTAACATAAATGCATGTGCCTTTATGGTTTATTTTCTACTTGTTTATTTTCATCTCAAAAAATTAGTGCATTCCAACATCCTCAAATAGTCCTTCCATGTTATTAACTTTCTTACATAATTTTTTTCAACTTAAGTGTCTCATTTACATTCTATCTTCATATATTCCCCTGCTTAGAGTCTATCTCCATTAGAATGTCAAACTTCACTTTAAATCACTTTAACTTCAGTATGGTGAAAGTAAAATCACCAACTTACCCTGAGTTACTTCTCTTTGCTGCTTTTTCTATCATTAGTACCACCATTCTTTCAGCCTCCTTGGCTAGAAACCATTGTATGTTTATGAATCTTGTTTTGCAAAAGTTTCCTGTAATCCATTTCAGCATTTTTTATTTCTTCTTTTTTATGTCTTATCTACACTTATACCAAATTCTTACTAGTATTATCCCAATCCAGGCTTGTATCATTCATAATATGCTTTCTTGCTGAGTTTGATTATTGCTCTCTTACACATTTTAGATGAAATTAATAAGCTCTTTATCTAAAACATCACATCTAATATATATTTATCATATTAATGCACTGACAGAAAACTTCAGTTTTCCTGTCTCCTGCTAGATGACACTGAATTTCTCTGTTTAAGTGTGAGAGGTTTTTATTATCTGATCCCATTTCACTTTTCTTGTTTTTTGCCTCTGCTTTCCAAAAACATACATACATTTGAATTAATTTCATTGTCTTTCAGTCACAACATTTATTTCACTGAATATTTACCTTTGATTTTATTATGTACTTTGTTTTAATGCTACCATGTCTTTTATCACACCTATTGTAATATCAAACAAAATATATCTAGTCTTTATTTCCAATTCTTGTCACAGAGCTTTGAAAGCCCTCTAAATTTCCTGAGTGATAAGAATGTCTTTTGTTGTTCATAATTCACCTTTTAAAAAATCATACCTGAGTTTATGTGGATGAGGTGAAATAGGGTAGGGCCCCTAGATAGCCTCAATAATGGGTCTGATCACTAAAAAGACCAAGCAACTAGAGGGTTGGAACTTTCAACTCCACCCACCAGCCTCTGGGAAGGAAGATGTGGGGATGGAGATCAAGCTCTGTAAAAATGCGTGAACAGTGATATTTAATGAGCTTCCATGTTGGTGAACACATCAAGGTGCTGAAAGGGTAGCATGCCCAGAGATGGAATGGAAGCTCTGCTCTGTACCCCTTTCCCTTCTGCCTACCTTGCCCTGTGCATCTCTTTCTGAATGGCTGTTCCTGAGTTGTATCCTTTATAATAAACTGGGAAATGTCAGTATAGTGTTTGCCTGCATTCTGTGAGCCATTCTAGCAAATTATTGAACTAGAGGAGGCAGGGGTTATAAGAACCCTCAACTTATAGCCAGTTGGTCAGAAGCATGGGAGGACCAGTTTGTGATTATCAACTGAAGTGGAGGGAGTCTTGTGAGACTAAGCCCTTTAACTTGAGGGATATAATGCTTATTCCAGGTAGGTAGTGTTGGAATTAAAGTAAATTGTAGGACATCCAGTCGCTGTCCAGAGAATTGGAGAATTGGTAAGAATGGGGGAGAAAAAAACCCACACATTTGCACACAGAAGTGTTCTAAGTATGAGTTATAGAAAAGAAAAAGGTTGCTCTTGCTATACAGTTTGTCAGAAATGTTGTGAGTAGAGAAACTGTGTTTTCAGACATATATATGGATTCATTTCACATTTAAACTTCCCTATTAATCAGTACCTATATTAAAAATTCATAAATTTTATCATAGCACTGTTTTATTTCTATTTGCTGTAACTGATGAGTGAATCTTGTTTTCTGCCTTTGTATTTCAGAGGAAAGAGATAATATCTTCTACTTAATCCTGGATACTCTATCCAAAGTCAGAGCATCTACTCCAAAGCAGAAAATTTCTGAAAACCAAATAATGCCATCATATGATGTTAGAATTTTTCTTCAAATGATGGTTCCTAATAGTGCACATTAAAAGAACTGGAATTTGAAGACCAGTTTGAGAAACACCAGTGTCACCAGATTACAAGAAAAAGCAATTCAAAAGGAAGATCATGAATATAACAACTTTGGGGAAACATTTAATCAAAGACCAAAGCTTCTTAAACAACTGAGAGTTTTTATAAGAAAAAGACCTCATACAGTAGTCTCCACTTATTCATGGGGGGTATGCTCTGAGACTACTCAGAGGAGACCTGAAATCACTGATGTACCAAACCCTAACCAGGTTGTTAATATGAGCTACTAAGTGACTAATGGGTGGGTGGTATATATAGTGTAGATACACTGGACAAAGAGATGATTCACATCCCAGGCAGGACAAAGCAGATCACACAAGATTTCATCACAGTACTCAGAAAATCACATGATTTAAAAGTTATAAATTGTTTATTTCTGGAATTTTCCATGCAATAATTTTTTACCACAATTGCCCATGGATAACTGAAATCATGGAAAGTGGAACTGTGGATAAGGCAGGACTACTGTAACTATAACATCAATGGTAGGAATCTGAAGCATAACTCTGCTGTAGTTGATTTTTTCAAAAGGCAACTCATGATTGAAAAATAATTTATTAGATATAAGAAAGGTTGCATTAGTATCTCAAACTTTACTTTTCTGGAAATAAATGTAAAGCCAACATCTTTACATGCACACAAAAATTTAAAAATAAATAAATGTAAAGACATAGTCCAGTACTGATGGAATCTGAGAAAATTTATATGAGAGTGAAGCCATACCTCTGTACTGAACGTGGGAAAGGCTACACTTGTATTGAATCCCTGATCCAGCATCAGAAAACACATGTTGGATAGAAACCTTATGAATGTAAAATAGGTGGTAAATCCTTCACCTGGAATGCTAATCTTATCCAATATCAAAGAATACATACTGGAGAGAAACCTTATGAATGCAATGAATGTGGGAAAGCTTTTAGTCAGAGCACTAATCTTATTCAGCATCAAAGAGTCCTTACTGAGGAGAAACCTTATGAGTGTAATGAATGTGAAAAAGCTTTAGTCATAGGTCATCCCTTAGAAATCATGATAGAATCCATTCTGGAGAAAAATCCTATTCTTGCAATGAATGTGGGAAGGCCTTCAGTCATATCTCTGCCCTTACTCAACATCATAGAATTCACACTGGAAAGAAACCATATGAATGTATTGAATGTGGGAAAAGCTTCAGCCACAGCACCTGCCTAATTGAACATAAGGGAATTCATTCTGGGGAAAAAATCCTACCAGTGTAAGGAATGTCAGAAAGTTTTCTGTCACAGTACGTCACTAATCCAACATCAGAGAACCCACACGGGAAAGAAACCATATCAATGCAATGAATGTGGGAAAGCATTCAGCCATACCCCAGCCTTTATTCAACATCAAAGAATTTATACTGGAGAAAAACGCTATGAGTGTAATGCATGTGGAAAGGCCTTCAATCAGAGTGCACATCTTACTGAACACCAGAGAACTCATACCGGAGAGAAGCCTTATGGTTGTAAAGAATGTGGAAAAACCTTCAGTCAAAGTACACACCTTAATGAGCATCTAAAGATTCATTCTGGTGTGAAACCCTATCAATGTAATAAATGTCAGAAACTGTTTTGCTATAGAACCTCACTAACTCAACATCAGAGGAGAGAAACATACAGGAGAGAAACCCTACCAGTGTAATGAATGTGGGAAATCCTTCAGCTTAAGCTCAGCTCTTACTAAACATAAGCAAATACATACAAGAAACTCTAGGATTGTTATGTGAGGAATAACTTCAGGAAAAACACTCATTTACTTAATATTATACTATTTGTACTGAGAAGAAAGACTATTCTTATAATCTACCAAAGGTGTTATTGAAAGAGAAAGTGATAATGGAAGTGTTCATTCAAAACTGAGGTTTGTTTTTTAAAGACATATTTAGAAAGTTATTTTCAGAGATAATTTATTAAAATGTGTATGTTTGCTTATAATAAAAAGCCTTTTGAAGTACACATAAATTTTAGTAAGATAATGAAAATTGTTCACTGTATACACAATCCCTTTTTTGTTTAGTTAAGTCCTATGTTATATTTCAGTGTTCCAGAAACACTTTTAGAGAGGGCTGGAAAATGAAACTGACAGATTTCATTAATAGCCATAGATAAATAATGTTCTCTCCCACAAAGATACTATGCATTATTTTCTAAGATGTATGTAATTTTTTAGTGAACTGTATATATGGCTACAAAGAAAATTGCAACAAATTCTCAGAGGAAAATATTCAACCCCTCCCTAATTTTTTTTTTCAGTACAATGCAGTAAAAATAGAAATGAACAACAACTAAAAGTAGCACCCTAACATGATTTAGAAATTTAAGTTTCTAAGTAATTTTGGAGATAAAGGATAAGTCTAAGTCTCTTTCTAGGACTCTAATAACTTGCTTTATGAAAATGGGTGCTCTTGTATTGGGTACATACATATTTAGGATAGTTAACTCTGCTTGTTGCATTGATCCCTTTACCTTTTTGTATTGACCTCCTTTGTCCTTTTTGATATTTGTTGTTTTAAATTCTGTTTTATGAGAGATTAAGATTGCAACCCCTGCTTTTTTTGCTCTCAATTTGCTTGGTAAATCGTCCTCCATCCTTTTATTTTGAGCCTATGTGTGTCTTTGCATACGAGATGGGTCTCCTGAATACAGCACACCATCGGTTCTTGACTCTTTATCCTATTTGCTAGTCTGTGTCTTTTAATTGGGGCATTTAGCTCATTTACATTTAAGGTTAATATTGTTATATGTGAATCTAATCCTGTGATTTGATGCTAGCTGGTTATTTTGCCCATTAGTTGATGCAGTTTCTTCATAGTGAGGATGGTCTTTACATTTTGTTATGTTTTTGCAGTGGCTGTTACTGGTTTTTCCTTTCCATATTTAGTGCTTCCTCCAGGAGCTCTTGTAAGCCAGGCCTGGTTATGACAAAATCCCTCAGCATTTGCTTGTCTGTAAAGGATTTTATTTCTCCTTCACTTATGAAGCTTAGTTTGGCTGGATATGAAATTATGGGTTGAAAATTCTTTGCTTTAAGAATATTGAATATTGGCCCCCACTCTCTTTAGGATTGTAGGGTTTCTGCAGAGAGATCTCCTGTTAGTCTGATAGGCTTCCCTTTGTGGGTAATCTACCATTTCTCTCTGGCTGCCCTTAACATTTTCTCCTTCACTTCAGCCTTGGTGAATCTGATGATTAAGTGTCTTGGGGTTGCTCTTCTTGAGGAGTATCTTTGTGGTGGTCTCTGTATTTCCTGAATTTGAATGTTGGCCTGCCTTGCTAGGTTAAGGTAGTTCTCCTGGATAATATCCTGAAGTGTAATTTTCAGCTTGGTTCCATTCTCCCCATCACTTTCAGGGACACCAATCAAATGTAGGTTTGGTCTTTTCACATCGTCCCATATTTCTTGGATGCTTTGTTCATTCCTTTTCATTCTTTTTCCCCCTCTAATCTTGTCTTCACACTTTATTTCATTAAATTGATCTTCAATCTCTGATATCTTTTCTTCCACTTGATCAATTTGGCTGTTGATACTTGTGTATGCTTCATGAAGTTCTCATGCTCCATCAGGTCATTTGTGTTCTTCTCTAAACTTGTTATTCTAGTTAGCACTTCCTGTAACCTTATATCAAGGTTCTTAACTTCCTTGCATTGGGTTAGCACATGCTTCTTTAGCTCAGAGGAATTTGTTATTATCTACCTATTGAAGCCTACTTCTGTCAGCTTGTCAAACTCCTTCTCCATCCAGTTTTGCTCCCTTGCTGGCAAGGAGTTGTGATCCTTTGGAGGAGAAGAGGCATTCTGGTTTTTGGAATTCTCAGCCTTTTGCACTGTTTTTTCCCCTCATCTTCATGGATTTATCTACCTTTTGTCTCTCATGTTGGTGACCTTCAGATGGGGTTTTTGCTTGGTCATCCTTTTTTGGTGATGTTGATGCTATTGCTTTCTGTTTGTTAGTTTTTCTTCCAACAGTCAGGCCCCTCTTCTCCAGGTCTGCTGGAGTTTGCTGGAGGTCCACTCCAGACCCTGTTCACCTGGGTATCACCAGCAGAGGCTGCAGAACAGCAAAGGTTGCTGCCTGCTCCTTCCTCTGGAAGCTTTGTCCTAGAGAGGCACCACCAGATGACAGCTGGAGCTCTCCTGTATGAGGTGTCTGTCAACCCCTTCTGGGAGGTGTCTCCCCTTAAGGAGGCACTGGAGTCAGGGGTCTGCCTGAGGAGGCAGTCTGTCCTTTAGCAGAGCTCAAGCACTGTGCTGGGAGATCCACTGCTCTCTTCAGAGCCAGTAGGCGGGGACATTTAAGTCTGCTGAAGCTGTGCCCACAGCCACCTCTTCCCCCAGGTGCTCTGTCCCAAGGAGATAGGAGTTTTATCTGTAAGCCCCCAACTGAGGCTGCTGCCTTTCCTTCATAGATATCCTTTCCAGAGAGGTGGAATCTAGAGAGCTCACCTTTATTATTCCAATATGGTGAATTACACTGATTGATTTTCAAATGTTAAAACAACCTTGTATTCCTAGCTAAAGCCCCACACTTGGTCATAAAGTATTATCTTTTAACATGCTGTTGGATTTGACTTGACATTACATTAAGAATTTTTGCATATATCTTCATGAGGCACATTTATCTTTAAATTTTGTTTGCAACACTATTTCAAGTTTTATTATTGGAGTTATCCTGGCCTCATAAAATGAATCGAGAACTATTCCTTTATTGTCAGAAATAGATTGTGTAAGATTGGCATAATCTTTTCCTTGAGTGTTTGATAGAATTTACCAGTAGAGTTTTCTTTGTGGGGTGGGTTTTTGTAGCAAATTCAGATCATTTAATAAACATAAGGCTATTTAGATTTTGTTTAATGCACTGAGAGATTTTTTTAAGTTGTATTTTAAAGGAATTTGCCCATTTCATCCAAGAGATTAAACTTGTTTACATACAGTTGATATAATATTCTCTTATTATCCTTCAAATATCTGCAAGAATAGCTAATGTTAACCCCTCTTTCTCTACTGATATTGCTAATTTGTGACCTCTATCTTTTTTGTGTGATCAGCCTAACTAGGGGTTTATCAATTTTGTTGATATTTTTAAAAATGAACTTTGGCTTTGTTCATTTTATCTCCTATTTATCTGTCTTCCATTTAATTTATGTCTGCTATCAACATTAATATATTCTTCATTTAATCTCTGGTATTTACATTTATTTAATTACATAAAGTAATATCAGTACTTATCTTTAAATATCAGATATTTCTAGAAAAACTGCTATCCAACAACAGCACTGGATATAGGAGATATTTTAATCATCATTACAGCTACAACAACCAATTACCATAAAAAGATATAATCTTGGGGAATGATCCAAGATGGCCGATTGCTAACATCTTGGGATTGCAGCTCGCAGTTAAAGCTCATAGAACTAGAGGGTGCCACACTTTCAGACAAATTCTGGTCGCTCAGGAGCAGAAGATCCCCAGTGGAGGAGCCACGCGGGACAGTGGTTTC
>JAPYYA010004541.1:0-11690 GCA_028533165.1 Leontopithecus rosalia | reverse complement strand
CCCGCGTGTCTCCTCCACTGGGAATCTTCTGCTCCTGAGCGACCAGAATTTGTCTGAAAGTGTGGCGTCCTCTAGTTCTGTGAGCTTTAACTGCGAGCTGCAATCCCGAGATGTTAGCGATCGGCCATCTTGGATCGTTCTCTCTATTTCTTTCTTTCTATCTAAGCTCAGAGTTTTTAAGACTGAACGCCATTGAAGGGTCAGCAAGGGGTGAAAATACATAGCAAGACAGGAAAATGGTGGTATGGGGTGAATGGAAGTCCAGTAGCAGCAGAAAAATAATAATAGGAAGGAAAAGACAATGTGATCAACCTTCTGTTCAAGATGTTAAGACAGGGATGAAGGCAGAAACCCTTCTATGAGGGAAAGTATTATTTAAAAAAATCCAGTGACAAAATTGGCAAGAAAAGATCCAAATTTAAGACGGAGAAAAAGGAAAATCTAATAATCAAGGGGAAAAAAACTTTGAGCTCCCAGTTCTGTGGCCTTTTAGCTTACATGTGATATCGTATTTAAAACAAGAAGACAACTGAAGCAGGCTGCTATCTTTAGTCATCCCGATGACCAACTATAAATGCAAAAGATTTATAAAGAAACAAATTTTTGGAAAAGCTTCAAAACAAGAGAAGGAAATGGCTCAGGACAAGATTTTAATTCTCTCTTTCCTGACACTAAGCACATGCTGAAGATTGTAGTAGGCATGATCCCATGGAGAACGGCAAACACTTAAATTCCTCTTTTTTGTTCTATGAATTTTTACCTTCAAATATTATTACATAATATTTAAAATATTCCCCAGAGGTGACCGCTGGAGTATAATATTTCTATAGTTTATTTACTACCCAAAGAAAGCTAAATGGTTTATTGATCCTAATTCCCACAATGTACAGATATAATGAAAATCGGATGGCTATATTTTCTTACAGATGAAAAAAAACCACAAAACCACAAGCTTATCGTTCAGCGAAGCAAAATAGCTTACCTGTCAATTCTTAAGAAATTATAGTGTAACATAAAAAGGCTTAAAGCAATTATTATATATACTTCCGTTTGTTTGTTCTTTCTTTCTCTTTCAACTACGGTTATAGAAAATTGGTTGGGTTTCTACTTGATATTTGCTCCTCCCAAATGTCTAATTGGTAATCATTAATTGATACCCTTATATTTTTGTGTCATAATTAACATATCTTTTAAAAGTATATTCTTCTTATAGAAGAATATACTTCTATAAGTATATTGAAAAATCCTTTTTGAAAAATCCTCATCACCTCCTCTATACCTACATGGCTTACATTTGCATTTTAGCCGATGTCCTATGAATACTGCCTTCACTTTTGGGTTATAATAATAAGATCTTTATACATCTCTATAGCATTGCCAAAAGGAGAGTGCCTCACCAGGAAACATTAGAAAGGCTTGCTCCTAAAAAGATTAAGTAAGAATGTACAGTGTTTTTTTGGTATAGAGTACTATGGATAAATCAGAAGTCTTTTGGCCAGGGGATGACTACTCACTTACAGTGATCATTCAAGGGCCCACATCTCATTCAGAAAGGAAAACGCTTACTAAGTTTTGTTTGCAAGTTGTCCCAAGCCCCAAATGACTAAGTTGCCTTATTTTTATCAAATATCCCTTTCAAAGGGCCAGGTTGCACCATTTTAAACAAGTCTATGCCGATTATTTCTAAATGGCAAATGTAATCCAATGCACCATTGCCTTACAATCATATATATATATATATATATATATATATATATATATATATATAAAATGTCAGAGTTTCTAGTTTTCAGAAGAATGGGTATGGATGCTAAAGGTGTTGGTCCCATTGACTGTCCCTTTCTCTGCCTGAAAACCACAGTAAAATAACACAACAAACAACCCAATGTAACCCTCAATACAACATATGATGAGTGAAAATGACTCAGGTGGGGGTAAGGTCAAATGCAAGTGCCAGCATTGGGAACCTAGACAATAAGGAAGAAGCTAATTCATCCTCTCAAAACTCCACTAAGGGAAAACAATTGCCAACCCAAATAGTCAGGTGCGTTGACCAAATGAAAAGCTTTTCCAGATAAAATATTTACTGATTGTATTCTTTCTTACAAATCAACTGATACACTCCATCAAAATACAGATGTAAAGCAGAAAACAGAGAATCCAACAGAGAAGAAAAGCAATGGGGTTCCCAGGGATTGGGAAAGAAGGGGAGTCCCAGGATGAAGGTGAGGTGGAAGATCTCACTGGCAGCCAGTCCAGATGGGAGGGAGAAAGCATGGGGGTGCCAGGGGGAGTATTTTCAGGAAAAAAAAATGCAACTATTTATCTACTGAATCAATAGGTTTGTCTACGGAATAGGTTTGTCTTGGGGAAAAAAATGTATTGTGAGACTTTTTAGAAATATCAGTCACGGACGATTTAGATATCAGTTCAAAAATTTAGACAAATTTTAAAAACCAATAAAAATTAAGAGAAACAAAGTTTATAAAAATGCAATTATTGCAAATGACTTGGAAGAGCAATGAATATTTCCATAGTCTTTATGGTGAAAACCTTGGAAAGAGATTTTTTTTATTGCATTTTAGGTTTTGGGGTACATATGCAGAACATGCAAGATAGTTGCATAGGTACACATGTGGCAGTGTGTTTTGCTGCCTTCCTCCCCTTCACCCACATTTGGCATTTCTCCCCAGGCTATCCCTCCCCAGTTCCCCGCCCCACTGTCCCTCCCCTATTCCCCCCAGTAGACCCCAGTGTGTAGTACTCTCTTCCCTGTGTCCATGTGTTCTCATTTTTCATCACCCGCCTATGAGCGAGAATATGCGGTATTTTATTTTCTGTTCTTGTGTCAGTTTGCTGAGAATGATGTTCTCCAGATTCATCCATGTCCCTACAAAGGACACAAACTCATCATTTTTGATTGCTGCATAATATTCCATGGTGTATATGTGCCACATTTTCCCAGTCCAGTCTATCATGGATGGGCATTGGCGATTCCTCAAGGCCTTAGAAATAGAAATTCCATTTGACCCAGCTGGCTGGGTAATAAATCCCAGTAATAAATCCCATTACTGGCTATATATCCAGAGGACTATAAATCGTTCTACTATAAGGACACATGCACACAAATGTTCATCGCAGCACTGTTTACAATAGCAAAGACCTGGAAAGAGAGTTAAATTACCTCCTAGGAAGATAGAGAGAAGGAGACAGAAGGAATCTAAGTGCCAAAATCATCTACCCCAATAGTGAATCAATAGATGCCTAAAATGGATGAATCAAGAAAATGCAGTACAGACATACTTAGTAAGTAGAAGGCTAAATACCAAAATAAACTGCTATAGGAGGACAAAGTGATTGTTTCTGGGCAAAAGTTGAGACAGGTAGAGAAGCCATGCATTTTAGTCTAAATCTTTTCACAAGATTTGACTTCTTAAACTATGTCCACAAACTACTTTGCTACAAATTAACAAGATTTTAAATGCCAATAATCCATTTAAAAACCTCTCTGACATAAAAAAACTCTAATGACTACATCTGATTTCATAGAAAACCAGCATGAATATTAAAAAGGTGCATTTTTTTTAGAAAAGTAGATGAGATAAATGTGGATAGATTTGGCAACTGTTTAAATTATCTTCAGATTAAATGTGCTAACTTAGCAAATTAAATACAATGGCAAAAAACTCATTTCCCATTTGTCCTTTCAGCAAACTGCATTTTCTATTTCTGACTCAAATTCCTAATTAAAATAAAAACCCACTAATAAAATATTGATAAAATGCCATCCTCTTCTGCAAAAGACGAGAAGAAGCACTCAAGAAGAATCAAACAATATTTACTATATACGGTGAATATTAACTCATCTGACCCTAAGGTAGATCCTAGCAACCTTGCCAAAAAATACCTGATTATATCCAGTGCAGAGACCGATTTGGTTCTCTTAACAAGTGAGTCGTGTAGCAAGATAGACTTCATTGAAACATAGCAATACCCACTAGCAAGCAGGTCTCCAACATGATGATTCTCTTGGACAGAAAAATAGGGGCCTGCCTTGCTGAAAACAATACCTGTGCAAATACCTATTTGTTTGGCTCTTATACTAGAATGTAGTAAGCCCATTGAGGACTGGGGCTATGTCTTATTCACCTTCATTCCTGCAGGTGAGCAACACAATCTGAAACCCAGTAGATCCTCATAGTCAATAAATCAATGTAATATAAATTACTGGGTAAATTAGTATCAGATTCTTCCTCAATCTCTTAAAATGTAAAACCAGATCTATATTTTTTAAAAGGAAAATAATAAAATGCACATGTATCACTGCAAGTGAATCTTTGCATAGCACGTAAGTAAGAGGATTCTTACTGAAAAAGTCAAATGCCTAATCTTTGTGCTTTCTGTCACATATGTGCAAAAGAAAGGTCAATAGAAAAATAAGATCTTGGCCAGGCCCAGTTGCTTGCACTTGCAATTCCAACACTTCCTGAGGCTGAGATGGAAGGAATGCTTGAGGTCAAGAGTTTGAGACTAGTCTGGGCAACACATGAGATCCCATCTCTGCAAAAAATACAAAAAATTAGCTGAGCATGGTGGCATGCACCTATAGTCCCAGTTACTTGGAAAGGTGAAGCAGGAGGGTTGCTTGAGACTAGGAGTTGGAGGCTGTAGTGAGCTGTGATCATGCCACTGCACTCCAGCCTGGCTGACACCAAGACCCTATCCAAGAAAAACAAACAAACAAACTCAAAAGACTTCATTTATTTTTCAGAATGTATGAATTTTCTTTTAATATAAATGTTGTGTTAATCCTTAGTCCCAAAGCCCAGAAAATTAATCTGAATTTACCACCAGATATCAAAATTTTAGCACTCATAGAAAAAAGGAAAGAATTATTACAAAGAGGATGGTAATGACTTTAAGGTACATCATCATATTCTATAGCAAATTCCATATACCTTAGCTTTAGAAATGTGTGTGATGGGTAATCAGACACACTGCATACATAATACGTAGTTACAGTTGGTCGAACACACATACATACTTCTTGCATCACAATAGGTGCTTAAATCAAAAATACAATTTCTGAATGGCGTGATGATGTCAGAAGTAAATTCCAGCAATAAATGGTGCTAAAGTAGTAGTGACTTGAAACTGTGAGAAGTGCAGGCATAAAAATCATCTACAGAATTTTTTTGAACCATATTCCTTCTTTCCACTCTCTTTCTCTTACCCTTTAATGGTGTTTTTTTGGTTCGTTTTTACCCTCGACTAGGAGGGCATGGCCTCCTTGTTAGTTGAAAATCACTTGTTCTGAGCCACAATCACTGACTGGAATATCATTGACTGGAATATTACTTCGAGTCTGCTGCAGAAGAAAGCAACACACACATACACTTAAAAATTACTTGAGTTTTAAGCATGGCTTAGTTTAGAAATGGTATTACAGCTGATAAACCAACTTGACATATTAGTCGTGGCTGTCTGAAACAAAAATTGAGAAAGATTTCAAGATCCTTTGCAGTCTCAGAAGCAAAGTACAGTGATTAGTAATTTCTGCTGAGGTTGAGGTGGGGCTGCCCCAAGTGTGGGACAGACAATCTTCTCTTCTGGGAAGATTGGACCTAGACCAATCCAGTTAAGTTCATTCAAGTATATATCAGTTCAAAGGCTCTATTAAAGCATAATAGCAAATGCTTTAATAGCCTTAAAGACACATGTGCTCCAGGGCCTAGTATGGCACAGAGAAAGAACACAGGGATTTGATGTAGGCCCTGCCATTACTGAGTAGAATGATCTTGGGCAAGTCACTAGAATTCTCTGGGCCAGTTTCCTTATCTTAACAAGAGAACTTCTCACAAGCAACATAAACTCTAAGGTCTCTATCAAAAGAAAGATTGTTTCTCTTTTTTCTTTTTATGGTTAGTTTTTAACCCATAAGGTGTTTTTAATCTCACAGATAAAGTTTCACCAGCTCATGAAAATCACAGCAATCAGTTAAGGCAATTTAAATGTGTAGGCTTATACACTGCATTCTGCAGAGATGGTAGCCATGGATACTGAGTTAGCTTGACCTTTTAAAGAAACAATGCCCTTCCCACTCCAAATTTATTATAAACATAATAATATTCAAGACCGTCTTGGCCAACATGGTGAAACCCCGTCTCTACTAAAAATACAAAAATCAGCTGGGTGTGGTGGCCCATGCCTGTAGTCCCAACTACTTGGGAGGCTGAAGCAGAATTGTTTGAACCCAGGAGGCAGAGGCTACAGTTAGCCGAGATTGTACCACTGCACTCCAGGCTGGTTGACAGAGCGAAACTCCATCTCGAAAAAATAATAATAAAAATAAATAGTAATAGTTGTTTCTATAATAGAAACAACCCAAATATTAAATACCAGGGATTCGGTTAAATAAATCATGACACACCATGTTGGTAGGATACTGTACGTTCTGAAATTATGCGTGAGAACACTTAATTACATGGAAAACCATGGGAAATAAAAGCATACACAGGGTTTTGTGCCTTAGTTGTAAAAGCTATGTATGTGTGCTTAAATAGGGGGGAAAAAAGATTCAGATTCCTATTTCCTTAAAAAGAAAAACAAATTCTTGGATCATCATGGCGGACCGGAGGCGGGGCTAGGATGCAGCTCTGGAGAGAGCAGTGTACAGAGGCTCACATCATGTATTTTACCTCAAGATTGACTGCAAGAACAAACCAGCAATTCCGAGAAGACCCACTGAAGGCAGTGAACTGCTCCTACAGGACCCGAGAGACCCCTCAAATATTGTGAGAGCCCCAACTGCAGAAGTGGGAAAGGGAGACTCTCCTCTCCCAAACACACATCCCCACCGGAGAAGCTGAAGGTCTGTTTGTGGGAGAAGTTTCTGACTTTACCTGGAGCTGAGTCAATCTGGAGAGCCAAGTGAAATACAGGAGTGGAGAATGAGTCAGAAAAAGCCTGGGAGCTTGTTGGGTGCCCTAGCAGCTCATTCCTGCCTGGCACCACAGGGATCCATCCGGAAGGCACCAAGAGAAGCAGAGGCTAAAACGCCACAGGGAGAGGGAAATCTCTAGTGGAACGCTTTAACAATTTGAACAGGGTGAGAAGCCTCCTGGCCAAAACTCAGGGTAGGGCACAGATCTGGTGTGCAGACTCCAAAGGCAGGGTTAGAACCAAGCCCTCTTCGTTCCCAGCTGGGAGGCAAGTAGCCTAGGGCAGATTTTCAAGCCTGTCTAGCCCTCAGTCTGGAAACAGACTCAAGGCTGGTGGTGAGGAAGCAAGGTGGGAGTGAGAGTAGCCTTTTGATTTGCGTGGGAGCTGGGTGAGGCCTGTGACTGCTGGCTTTCCCCCACTTCCGTGACAACCTGCATGACTCAGGAAAGGCAGCCATAGTCCTCCTAAGTACACGATTCCCAGTGACCTGGGAATCTCACCCCCATCTCCAGCAGCAGCAAGACTTGCCCAAGGAGAGACCCATAGACGGTTCACATCACAGGTCTGTGTGCAGACAACCCCAGTACCAACCTGGAGCCAGGCTGATTCACTGGGTGACTAGACCCAGAAGAGAGACAACAATCACTGCAGTTTGGCTCACAGGAAGCCACATCCACAGGAAAAGATGGAGCATTCTACATCAAGGGAATACCCCCTGGGACAAAAAAATCTGAACAACAGCCTACAGCCATAGACCTTTCCTCTGACAGTGCCAACCCATATGAGAAGGAACCAGAAAACAAACCCTATTATTCTATGTAAAGTAACTCAGGAATGGAAAATCAAACATCGTATGTTCTCACTGATATGTGGGAGCTAAACTAGGAAGATGCAAAGGCATAAGAATAATACAATGGACTTTGGAGACTTGGGAGGAAGAGTAGGAGAGGGCAAGAGATAAAGACCACAAATACGGTGCAGCATACACTGCTCGGTGATGGGTGCAGCAAAATCTCAAAAATCACCACTAAAAAACTTATTCATGTTACCAGGTGGTATTTGGCGACATGAGTAAGTTCCTTAGTGGTGATTTGTGAGAATAACATTCTTGTCTTTTTTTCTTTCCTCATAAAGAAAAAAAGACAAGAATGTTAATAGTTGTTATTCCTGAGTTGTGGATCAAGTCAATGTTTCCAAGGCCCAACTACAAAAAACATAAGAGGTGAGGGACATAAGAAGATGGCACTGTAGGACCAACTCAGGATTACAGCTCCCAGTCAATCCACAGAGGGTGAGTGGATGCCGCATTTCCATATGGATCTTTATTGTCCACAGACTAGGAGATTCCCAGGTGTAAGAGCCCCACGGGCCACGCGGCAGTTTGAGCCGGCGTGGCTGTTTGGGTCAAGGCTGCAGTGCAGTGACACTCCGTACAAAATACGTTGGTTTGGTTACCCTGTTAAACCGGCAATTGGAGATTTCGGAAGGCAGATTAGCACATTCATCTGATTAAATGAGACTTAAACAGAAAGCCAGCCCAGGAGATTCCCGGGCAGCAACGGGGTTTGAGCCAGCGCAGAGGGTCACTGCATGGGAAATCACACAGATCCTGGTGTCCTAGCAGCAGGCAACAGGAACACCTGGGAGAGAGTCAACTGCTCAACTTAAAAAAAAAAAAGGCTCTGAGGAAGGGAGCCAGGTGATCAGGGTCGGCAGGTCCCACCCCCACAAAAACAAACAAAACAGCAATTGGAAACACTCAGGGTTGAGAGTTTCATGGCAAGCACAGCGGAACTCAGGACGGTGCAGCTCGGACGGGGGGGCATCCGCCATTACCAAGGCACTAGACCCCCACAAAGCTACACTGCCATTGCTGATGCAGCCTGCCGTTGCTGAGGCAACCCACCGTTGCCGGGGCAACCCACAATAACAGAGAGAGTCCGCCACTACAGAGGGGAGCACACCCATATAAACAGGACTACAGGGAATTACACACGGCAGCAGGGAGGAGCTCACAGCAACAGGGCGGAGCCCACGGCAGCAGGGCGGAGCCCACAGCAGCAGGACAAAGCCCATGGCAACAGGGCAGAGCCCACGGCAGCTCAGCATAGCCACTGCAGGCAAGCAGTGATTAGACTGCCCCCTTGCTGAGCAGGACAGTACAATGGATACTCATAAATGGAGCCCTAACTCCCCAGGTCAGAGCACCTGAGGAAAAAAAGGGGCTTTATGAGTTCTGCTGCAGCAGACTTAAACGTTCCTGCCTAGCAGCCCTGAATGAACAATGGAGCTCACAGTTCAGCACTTGAGCTCCTATAAATTACAGACAGTCTCCTCAAGCAGCTCCCTGACCTCCATATATCCAAAGAGTCACCTCACAAAGGACTGATCAGATTGACATTTGGCAGGCATCATTCAGGGACAAAGATAGCAGAAGAAGAATCTGGTAGCAACCCTCACGGTTCCACAGCTGCTACAAGAGTTCCCCAGGCAAGCAGGGACTGGAGTGGACCTCAGCAGTCCTACAGCAGTGGGGCCAGACTGTTAGAAAGTAAACTAAGAAACAGAAATACTTCATCATAAACAATCTGGACATCCACTCAGAGACCCAATCAGAAAATCAGCAACCACTCAGACAACAGGTGGATAAATCCACAAAGATGGAGAAAAACCAGTGCGAAAAGGAGGAAAAAACCTGAAACCAGAACACCTCGCCTCCTACAAAGGACCAAAACTCCTCACCAGCAAGGGAACGAAGCTGGATGGAGAATGAGTGTGATGAAATGACGGAATCAGACTTCAGAAGGTGGGTAATGAGAAACTTCTGTGAGCTAAAAGAACATGTTCTAAATCAATGCAAAGAAACTAAGAACCTTGAAAGAAGATTTGAAAAAAGATTTGAGGAAATTATAACAAGAATGGACAACTTAGAGAGGAATATGAGTGAATTGAAGGAACTGAAATACATAACACGAGAACTTCACGAAGCATGCACAAGTTTCAACAGCCGAATTGACCAAGCAGAAGAAAGGATATCAGAGGTCGAAGACCAACAAATTGAAATAAAACAAGAAGCCAAGATTAGAGAAAAAAGCGGAAAAAGGAATGAACAAAGTCTCCAAGAAATGTGGGACTATGTGAAGAGACCTAATCTATGTTTAGATTAGGTGTACCTGAATGTGATGAAGAGAATGAATCCAAGCTGGAAAATACTCTTCAGGATATTATCCAGGAAAATTTCTGCAACCTAGCAAGGCAGGCCAATATTCAAGTCCAGGAAATACAGAGAACACCACAAAGATATTCTGCGAGAAGAGCAACCCCAAGGCACATAATCGTCAGATTCACCAGGGTTGAAATGAAGGAGAAAATGCTAAGGGCAGCCAGAGAGAAAGGTCGGGTCACCCACAAAGGGAAGCCCATCAGACTCACAGCAGATCTCTCGGCAGAAACCCTACAAGCCAGAAGAGAGTGGAGGCCGATATTCAACATCCTTAAAAGAAAAGAACTTTCAACCCAGAATTTCATATCTAGCCACACTGAGCTTCATAAGTGAAGGAAAAATAAAAATCCTTTGCGAACAAGCAGGAACGCAGAGATTTTGTCAGCACCAGGCCTGCTTTACAAGAGCTCCTGAAAGAGGCACTACACATAGAAAGGAACAACCAGTACCAGCCATTCCAAAAACATGCCAAATGCTAAAGAGCATCAGCAAAATGAAGAATCTGCATCAACTAATGGGCAAAACAGCCAGCTAGCATCAAAATGGCAGTATCAAATTCACACATAATAGTATTAACCCTAAATGTAAATGGGCTAAATGCACCAATCAAAAGACACAGGCTGGCAAACTGGATAAAAATCCAAAACGCATCGGTGTGCTGTATCCAGGAAACCCATCTAACATGCAAAGATACACAAAGGCGCAAAATAAAGGGATGGAGAAAGATTTACCAAGCAAATGGAGAGCAAAAAAAAGCAGGAGTTGCAATTCTCGTCTCTGATAAAATAGACTTTAAAGAAACAAAGAATAAAAGAGACAAAGAAGGACATTACATAATGGTAAAAGGATCGATACAACAAGAAGAGCTAATGATCCTAAATATATATGGACCCAATACAGGAGCACACAGATATATAAAGCAAGTTCTTAGTGACTTACAAAGAGACTTAGACTCCCACAAAATAATAGTGGGAGACTTTAACACTCCACTGTCAATAGTAGACAGATCAACCAGACAGAAAATTAACAAGGAAACCCAGGACTTGAACTCAGATCTGGAACAAGCAAACCTGATAGACATTTAAAGAACTCTCCACCCCAAATCCACAGAATATACATTCTTTTCAGCACCACATCACACCAACTCTAAAATTGACCACATAAGTGGAAGTCAAGCACTCCTCAGCAAATGCAAAACAACTGAAATCATAACAAACAGTCTCTCAGACCAAAGTGCAATCAAGTTAGAACTGAGAATTCAGAAACTAACTCAGAACTGCACAGCTTCATGGAAACTGAACAACGGGCTCTTGAATGTTGATTGGATAAACAATGAAATGAAGGCAGAAATAAAGAAGTTCTTCGAAACCAACAAGAACGAAGACACAACATACCAGAATCTGTGGGACACATTTAAAGCAGTATCTACAGGAAAATATATAGCAATAAGTGCCCACATGAGAAGAGTGGAGAGATGCAAAATCGACACCCTATCGTCAAAATTGAGAGAGCTAGAGGAGCAAGA
>JAPYYA010004540.1:0-11692 GCA_028533165.1 Leontopithecus rosalia | reverse complement strand
TAGTTGCTTTACTTATTTAATTATTTTTTTTTTTGAGATGGAGTCTGGCTCTGTTGCCCAGGCTGGAGTGCAGTGGCACAGTCTTGGCTCACTACAACCTCTGCCTCGGGGTTCAAGCGATTCTCCTGGCTCAACCTCCCAAGTAGCTGTGATTACAGGCGTGCACCACCACACCCAGCTAATTTTTTTTTTTTTTTGTATTTTTAGTAGAGATGGGGTTTCACCATGTTGGCCAGGCTGGTCTCGAACTCCTGACCTCAGGTGATCTGCCCACCTCAGCCTCCCAAAGTGCTGGGATTACAGGTGTGAGCCACCACACCTGGCTAAATTCAGTTGAAAAAAAAAAAAAAAAAAAAAAAAAAAAACACCTCTCTCCTCTAGACTAAATGATCCTCTTGAGCAAGTTTTAAAATGACTATTTTTCATCTATTGAGTTCCATGGAAAACAGACTTTGAGACAGAGATCTGTGCACAAGAGGTTTATGGAGGAATGCTCTCCCGTAAAGAAATGAAGGAAGTAGAGTTACAGAGGGAGATGTTGGAACTATGAAGAAGTTACAACAGAGATTCTAGTCAATCTTAGATGTCCAGGTGAGGTGAGGGTCAGCACTGTTCAGCCAGTGTATTCTGATTGCCCTGGGTAGGTAGTAGCATAAACTTAGATGAAGGAGCTCACTTTGTTTGTGCACAGTTCCTGGAAAGGGACTTAACCTTAAGGCGTCCACATTCCAAGATTCCATCATTTACGCGAATGAGTGCCTTAGCTCTGAAGAGGGTTCCTGGGGGCACATCATAACATCTCCCCACTTCTTTGCATTTGCTCAGGCTATTGATTTTTCTCAAGGACATTTCCCACCACCTCTGACTTCTACCCACCCATTAAACCTAGCTCAAATGCTGTATCCTCCATTAAATGTTTCTTGACTCTTGTAATTGTAAATAGCATTTTTCTCCTCTAAATTTCGAGCACTTTATATTCCTCTCATGGCATTACGACACTTGTTCTACCTTCCATAAGAGCTATTTTTTACTTCAATAAATTGAGAACTTTCAGTTACTCAGGGAATAACTAAGAACCAAGAATATGAAGTGATCAAAACAGATATGATCCTCTTTATGCTTTAAACAAATAAAAGTTTAAAAGTTCACAGTAATAAAAGAGTACATAGGATGGAAAGTTAATTCAAATGAAGGTGTCAGGAAATGATCCTCTAAAGAAGTGATGTGAAACCCAGTAGTAAAAAGCAGCTTGGTGAAGGGTCGAGGTAGGGATAAGGAGTGGAGCGTGTTCAAGTAAGAGACAGCAAGTCCAGGCACTGTGGCTCACGCCTGTAATCCCAACACTTTGGGAGGCTGAGGTGGGCATATCACTTGAGGTCAGGAGTTTGAGACCAGCCTAGCCAACAGGGTAAAGCCCCATCTCCACTAAAATTACAAAAATTAGCTGGGCATTGTGATGCACGCCTGTAACCCCAACTACTCGGTAGGTTGAGGAGGGGAATTGCTTGAACCAGGAGGCAGAGGTTGCAGTGAGCTGGGATCGTGCTACTGCACTCCAGCCTGGGCTACAGAGTGAGACTCCGTCTCAAAAAAAATAAGTAAGAGAGAGCAGCAAATGCTAAAGCTAACATATGCTGATCTCTTCTTATATGCCAGACATCATCTTAGGTGCAAGGGTTCCATTACTAAACAAAAGCAGAGGAAACGTTCTTCCTCCTTGGAACTTCCATCCTAGGACATAAAAGAACTTAATGTAACTAGAATTTACGGAATAAAAGGGAGAGTGGTGCAAGGTGGGGCTGAAGGGGTAGGTGGAGGCCAGACTACACATGGCCTGATCAGGATTAAAGGATTTTAACGCCATAGACATGATCAGATTGTGTTTTCAACAACCTTTCTGGCTCTAGTTTACCTGTCCTGTCTCCCCTTCTGTATTTCTAGCTATTAGAAGTCTGCTCTGTACTTAATTTGCCTTTCAGAACATAAGGTCCCTTTGCAAATAATGGACACCCAATACATAATAACAATGACTAACATTTGAGTGTTTTCTATGTGCTGGAGACTGGGCTAAGCATGTTTCATGTATCAACCCATTAATCCTTACAACCCACCATGTCAGTTGGCTGGCCAAATGGAAGGAGGTATGTTTATTTGGAGCATAGGAAGCTGAACACACCTGAGAGTCTACAGATAGACAGCTGTGTATGGTAGCGGGGAGGGAGTAAGCAGTGGATGAGAAAAAAATATCAAAATGCCACATACTCAGCTCCATATGCCTTTGCATCTTATTCAAACCATGTTTTTAAAAACATTCACAAGAACTGCAAAGCTAAGAAATAAATGGACAGGAAAACTGTGTGATCCTATTGCTGAAAAAAGACTGGTATATACATTTGCATGTCTCTAAAACTCTTATCCTAGCATCTGTGCTGACAATTATTAAACTGTATGCCTAAAGAACATGATGAACCGATTTAGCAAAATTGCTGTGCTTTCTGAGGAACTGTTCATTAAAAATCAGAACAATCTCTTAAGGCATCAATGACAGCCCATCTCTCTCTCTGAAAAAATTAAAAACAAAAAAAAACTTGGGAATGTGTTATCGGGGATCTCCAAAGAGATCTATCTGATTGAGGGACACTCCCCACACCCAGCCCACTAACATTGCAACATACGTGAAAGAAGACTCACCTGCAGCCTGAAAGTGGCTGTACCTTCCTGAATGAGAAGCTAGATAAACATTACACTTAAAAAAAGGCACTAAGGAACAGTCACTGCCTGAGCCTTACAAGTATTTTCATAGTTCCAAACGAGACACAACGTAATGACCTGTGGCATCTTAGATGAGGAAAGGCAGATAAAGATATGAGGACACGAAGTGCTTGCTCGTTCTTGTTAATATGGAACTTTGATCAGAATTCCATTTTAATACATGAGTGGGAAACGGCTTAATGATCCTTTTCTCCAAGCACTCCCAGCTCTTGGACTAAGTAAGCGTAGATTTATCTATAGGTTTACCCATGATTTGAAAAAACATATAAATAAAAATCAAGAGCTATCCCCTTCCCATTAGAGCAGTAGTTCTGCTTATCAATTTCTCTAACTAGACCTCCTACTTTGTCTCTTTAGCATTTTCCTCCATCTCAGGCAATAGTTACAGCCCATCACTGGGTCTTAGCCACCCGCCAACGTCCACTCCCACCCCTTTGGTGCTGGAGGCGTGGCAGATTGATTGGAACAGGAAGTTGGGGTACATTGCTTTGTAACATTTAATAAACTTTGTTTAAACTACAGTAAACCAAAAACAGGATTTTGCAATAAAAAGTATTTTTACAGAAAGCAAACAAAGACTAACATAAGTTGTGCCCAGCCATTAAGAAGGCAAAGAAACTGCTTTTCTTGACAGCCCTAGAAAGCTTTAAATTAATGTCAAAGACAGGAGTCCTGTCACAGAACAGAGAGACACGTTCCAGCCCCTACTTGTTTATATCTTCCTGGGGCCAAAACTGCACCCCCACCCTATCCCCCTCCAACCCACCCCCACCCTAGCTGTCTTCCAGAAACAAAAGACAGTCCCATTTAACCCTTTACTTTACCAGGGGGCCTTTTAGCTGCCAGCAGATACATTAATTACATCATGAACCACAGGCTGCTGCTGTGCTAAACAAAGTTAGTAAGGAAATAATAATGATATTCATGTAGTCAGCACATACCAGACACTGTGATAAGCACATACAGACATTTCCTCAACACTTCTTGCAACAACCCAGATGAGGAGAGGAAATTGTTACAGAGAAGATAATTGGTCAATTACCTTTATACAACCAGTAAGTGACAAGGTAAAGAGCAGATGTGCTTCCCCATAAAATCTAAGTTTTAACTATAGCTAAAGCCTATAAAGTAAATTCATACATAACATCTCTATATGTGTATTTAAGTTAAAAGTAATGTATTATTATTATTTTGGTTTTGTTTTTGTTTTTTTTGAGACAGAGTTTCACTCTTGTTACCCAGGCTGGAGTGCAATGGCGTGATCTCGGCTCACCACAACCTCCACCTCCTGGGTTCAAGCAATTCTCCTCAGCCTCAGCCTCCCGAGTAGCTGGGAGTGCAGGTGCGCGCCACCATACCCAGCTAATTTTTGTATTTTTAGTAGAGACGGGGTTTCACCTTGTTGACCAAGATGGTCTCGATCTTTTGACCTCGTGATCCACCCACCTCGGCCTCCCAAAGTGCTGAGATTAGAGGCCTGAGCCACTGCGCCCGGCCGTAATGTATTATTTTTTATAAATTCATTTATAAATAAATTACCCATAAATTGATTAATTTTATAAAATGTTATTTATTTAAAGGTAATCTTTTTATTTTTTCTTGCTCTTATGGCCCAGGCTGGAGTGCAGTGGTGCAATCTCTGCTCACCACAAACTTCTTCTCCCAGGTCCAAGTGATTCTCCTGCCTCCGCCTCCCAAGTAGCTGAGATTACAGGCACCCACCACCACGCCCGGCTAATTTTTATATTTTTAGTAGAGACAGAGTTTCGCCATGTTGGTCAGTCTGGTCTTGAACTCCTGACCTCGTGATCTGCCCACCTCAGCCTCCCAAAGTGCTGAGATTACAGGCATGAGCCACTGTGCCCAGACAAAGGTAATCCTTAAAGCTTGTATTGTTTTAAATTAAATATTACGAGGAGCAAGTGTGCTTATGGCTAATCTTAATGCTTACAACAAAAATATAACCAATCAACTTTGTCAAATCAGTTGTATTTTTCACATCTATAATATAATATAGATCAGTAAAATTGGAATCATTGATTTACTTACTCAATAAATTCTTTGGAATCCTCTCCTGTGTGCCAGCCACTAAGAATACAATGTTGAACAGAATACTCAATATGTGACCTCTTAGATTACTGGCAAATGAGAGAGACAAACACTGAATACAGAAGTGTACAAATATTTAAATAATTGCAAGCTGTTATAAGTGCTGTTGGGAACAAGAACATTGTTATGAGAGAATAACCAGAAAGACTAATATTGATTGGTGGTCAGAAAAGTCCCTGTAAAGAAATGACTTGTCACCTGAAACTTGAAGATGCATAGGAAGTAGTTAGGCTAAGAGTGAGAGGGAGGAGGGCATTCCAGGCAGGGGACAAACTTGGTGCCAAGGCCCTGAGCAAGAAAAGAGCTTGGCTTTTTCCAAGCTAGTTATTCTTAAGTAGGGAGCCAGGGAAAGAGACAGAAAATGAGACTGGAGAGAAAGACAATGTAAGCCATAGAGATTTTGTATTTTTACCTTATATGCAAGTGAAAATGCATAAAGAATTATCAATAATATTGATACAGACAGGAGGCAGGAAAATACTGGATAGAAAAAGGTGGTCCCTGGTGAGGGCTACACCCTCAAGCCTGGACCTGCGGCCATAAATGAGAATATGCATTCCTGTTTTCCCACCTGAACGTTGCCTATTCCGAAACCACCCTGGTCCACCACACCCCCAACCCTGTACCCATAAAAACACCAAGCTCCACTGGCAGAAGAGTAGAGCTGCATGCCAGAGAAGGAGAGACAGGAAGAAGCATCTGAATGTTGAGAGAAGAGGCAGCTGGACATCGGAGACTACAGTTGGAGGGGGGTTCAGCTGAGGATGGCTGATTACCTTCTCACTCCATCCCTCTTAGCTCCCCATCCCACTAATATCCACTTCCATTGCTCAATAAAACCCTCTGCATACACCACCCTTCAGTCTGCTCAAGTGGCCCAATTCTTCCTGGACGCCGGACAAGGATTCAGCATGCACTGGGTGTGGGAACCCAAAAAGGCTATAACATTGACCCTCCACTGAGCTGTTTAACACTTATGTCGACCTTGGATGGCAAAGCTAAAAGAGCATTGTTTGTAACACATGCCCTCTAGGGCTCCAGAGGTCACCGATGAATCCTAGACACTGCTGCAGGCCAGTACAGGGTTTGTCCCTGTCAGTTGTCCCCATTCCTGTACCCACTCACCTGCATGCTCCCCGACTTGCAAGAGATTTGGGCTGAGCTCAGTGGCCAGTAAATGAGCCACATTCCTCTCTGAAGTCCTGAGAGAGGTCAAAGGAACTCTCCCATCTCAGTGTCATTTTATAATCTATCAATATTTTTATAATTTATCATTTTTTAAAACTCAATCAAGTTGGTGAATTCATAATGAATGTCAGGAAAGAAAGAGTAGAAAAGAGAGAACAGTTAGGAAGTTTTAGTTACACTCATCTAAGCAAAAAGATGATTGTGGCTTCCACTAAAGTGGCAGCAGTGGAGAGAAGTGGAACCTGGAGAGAAGTGGATAGATTGTGTACACATTGAGATTATAAGATTTAGTGAGGAATTTGATATGGGAAAAGATAGCAGAGGTGGGACAAGCTGGAGTCAAAGACAAGTCTCAGGTTTCGGAATTGCGCAATTGGGTAGATGGAAGTGTAGAATAGCTTAAAATAAGAGTCAAAGGGGCTAATATATACAGTGGATGGATAGTGTCTAGACCAGTACTTCTCATTTATTATGTATTTGAATCACCTAAAGAGGCTTGTTAAAGTATAGATTCTGATTCGTGACATGAGGTCTGTGGTTGGGCAGAGGTTCTATGTTTTTACAAGTTCCTATATGATGTCAATGATGCTAGTCCATAGACCACATTTTGAGTGGCAAGGCTCTACTATAGAAACACCGTACACATAGGATTACAAACTTTTCAACAAAATATATACATTATTTTGAGACAGGATCTTGCTCTGCCACTTAAGCTGGAGTACAGTGGTTTGATCACAGCTCACTGCAGCCTTGACCTACCAGGTTCAAGCAATCCTCCTACCAGCCTCCCAAATGTCTGGGACTATAAGCAAGCACCACTACACCCAGCTAATTTTTAAATTTTTTTAGTAGGGATGAAGTGTTGATATGTGGCCAGGCTGGTCTCAAACTCCTGGGTTCAAGTTATCCTCCTGCCTTGGCCTCCCAAAGTGCTGGGATTACAGGTGTGAGCCACCTTGCCCTACTGAAAATAATGTTTTAATTTAATCATTATAATTTTACAAAAGATAGAATATTTTAATTATTATAAAAGAGAAACAGGGGAGTGGGGGGCTAAGGGAGGAAATAGCATGCGGTGAGGGGCTTGGGAAGGGATAGCATTAGGAGAAATATCTAATGTAGATGACGGAGTGATGGATGCAGCAAAGCACCACCATGGCCTGTGTATACCTATGTAACAAATCTGCACGATCTGCCCATGTACCCCAGAACTTAAAGTATAATAAATAAATAAAGAGAACATAATTTAAAAATAAAGAAGATTCTTTAATAGAATAATCAGAACATATATAACCTTTATTTTGCTCTTTTGGCCACAGATAACGTGAAATTTTACCTTATGAGCCAAAGACACATGACTGTATGAACAACACAGAGGTTGGATTAAGGTGGAAAAATAAGAAAATGAGTTCCAGTTAAGAAACAAAAAGTCCAGAAGAATATATGCTTTATAAAATGCCACACTTTGTAAAATTCTGTCTGGGATAATAGGCAATTTTTACTCTTTTGCTTGTTTTCTATCTTAAGCATGTGTTACTTATACAAGCTTTCTTTTAAACTATAAAGATAATAGGAAGGTACTAAAAAACAAGAATACACTGTCAAGACTGAATTAATAAAGGTTATCTAGAACATATGCCAGTCATGCATATTTGAATAAAAACCAACACCTTGAAAACTATCAATTTCCAGTAAATATTTCACTTAAAACTATACACTTGAAATCCAATCACAACAACATAATAAAAGTTATTCAAGTTTTTGTTTGTTTGTTTTTTTAGATCGAGTCTCACTGTGTCACCCCAGCAGGAGTGCAGTGGCTCATCTCGGCTCACTGCAACCTCCAACTCCTGGATTCAAGCAATTTTCCTGTCTCAGCCTCCTGAGTAACTGGGATGACAGGTGCCCGCCACCATGCCTGGGTAATTTTTGTATTTTTAGTAAAGACAAGGTTTCACCATGTTGGCCAGGCTGGTCTTGAACTCCTGACTTCAAGTGATCCACTCACCTCAGCCTCCCAAAGTGCTAGGATTACAGACGTGAGCCACCGCACCCAGCCAAAAGTTACTTTTGTGTAATGTAAGAAAAGAGGCAAAAAATTCCTAAAGTTAAATTAGAATCTTGGGACACCCAAAATGAAAATAATTCTGTTTTTGTTTTGTTTTTTAAAAATGCAAAGATCACATACGTCAAACTTCATCACACTGTATTCTAAAATGTGTGCAGTTAATTGTATGTCAATTACATTTTCATAAAGTTGGAAAATTTTAGAAAACATTAACTAAATACTATGTGCTTAGGTTCTATGGAAATTGGTTTTTATAGGCCAGGCACAGTGGCTCACACCAGTAATCCTAGCACTTTGGGCTGCCAAGGCAAAAGGATCACTTGAGCCCAGGAGTTGGAGACTGGCTTGGGCAACATGACAAAACCATGTCTCTACCAAAAAAATACAAAAATTAGCCAGGCATGGTGGTACACACCTGTAGTCCCAGCTACTCAGGAGGCTAAAGTAGGAGGATCATCTGAGCCTGGGGAGGTTGAGTCTTCAGTGGGCCTTGTTTGTGCCACTGCACTCCAATCTAGATGACAGAGCAAGACTCCATCTCAAAAAAAAAAAAAAGTTTAGCAGTAAAAAATTAGACAAACTTTTCAACTCATTTTAGAAGGACAGAAAAACATTAATAGCAAAACTTGACAAGCATGTAACAGGTAAGGAAAATCACAAACCAATATCACTCATGAACATAGAATCAAACATTTAAACAAGATATTAACACATTTAATACTGTGCTTTATAAAAAGAAAAATATAACAAAGTGGGGCTTATTCTATAAATACAAAGTTGGCTTAAAAGTAAATAAAACAAAACAAAACTTAATTTACTACATTAACAGAATAAAGAAGAAAAAATACATGGTCAATTTAGTAAATGTGGAAAAAAACTTTAACTCTTTTATATAATTTTTTAAATCTAAAAAAAATTGAAGCAAATTTTTCTCAAGTTGTTAACAGGTATCAACTAAAACACCTATAGTTTATACCCTATGTAATGATTAAACAATTTAATCAAAAAATAAACATTAATAACCCAAAACTGAACATGTTTTGCTATGATGTTGTAAACAAAGTGAGAACGTCCTCTATTACCACTTCTTTTTTAACATTACCCTGGACATCATAGCCAGTGCACCAAAGTAATTGGGGGCAGCTGGGTGGGAGGCACAAATATTAACCAAAATGAAATAAAGCTCTTCTTATAACCAGATACCACAATTATGTACATAGAAACTCCAAAAAAAAATCTACTAACAATCCATGAGAAATGAAAAGATAATTTAGCAAGGTCTCTGGATACAAGATCAATATACAAAATAAATTGTGTAACTATATAACACAAATAGAAAAATAAACATTTAAAGTTTCACTTATAATGGCACCAAAAAATGCAATTTCTTTCTCTTTCTTTCTTTCTCTCTCTCTCTCTCTGTCTCTCTCTCTTTCTCTCTTTCTTTCTTTTTTGAGACAGAGTTTCACTTCATCACCCAGGCTGGAGTGCAGTGGTGTGATCTAGGCTCACTGGAACCCCCAACTCCCAGGTTCAAGTGATTCTCATTTCTCATGCCTCAGCCTCCCTAGTAGCTGGAATTACGGGCGTGTGCCACCACACCCAACTAATTTTTTTGTATTTCCAGTAGAGACAGGGTTTCACCATGTTGTCGACTGGTCTGGATTCCTGGCCTCAAGTGATCCACCTGCCTCAGCCTCCCAATGTGCTGGGATTACAGACATGAGCTACTACTTCTGGCCTAACATAGGGTTTTTCAGCCTTGTTACTATCAACACTTTGAGCCAGATCAGTCTTTGTTGTGTGGGCCTATTCTGTACGTTGCAGGATGTTTAACAGGATAGCTGATTTCTATCCACTAGATGCCAACAGCACTCACCAACTCAGCTGGGACAACTAAAAATATCTACAGACATTGTTAAATGTCCCCAAGGGAAGCAAAATTAACTGTGATTGAGAACCATTGATCTAATGAAAGCTATAGAGACTCTTCCACTCAATGCTATAAAACATTGTTGACAGATATTAAAGATCTAAATAAATAGATATTTATCACAGTTTGGAAGACAATATTGTTACAAGGTTAATTTTCCCTAAATTCATCTAGATAGTCAATGCAATCCCAATCAAAATCCCATCAGATTTCTTTGATAAAAAATGATAAACCCAATTTGAAATTTATACAGAAACAAAAAGGCAACAGACTATGCAATCTTTTTTTTCTTTTTTGTGCAGGCTTGGAGCTGGATAGCCTATGCAATCTTGAAGAAAAAGAATAACAAAGCTAGACAACATATACTACCAGATATTATGTCTTTTTTATAATCATACAGTAATTAACACAATGTGGCATTTGTGTAAGGACAGTCCAATAAACAGAATAGAAGGACCAAACAGTCACTTGATTTATTTATTTTTTTAAGTTCCACAGCAATTAGCTGGATTATACATGGTCTTACCAATATATAGAGCTGGGTCTATTTAAAAACTGTAGAGAAAGATTTAACTTTCAGTTTAAACATTTATTTTGAGATGGATTATGGACATAAATGTGAGACTATCTTCATGACTTTGTTTAGGCAGAAATCAAACCTGACACATAAAAGAGATAATTAATAAATTCAACTTCATTAAAATTAAGAATTTCTGACCATCAAAGCCACAAGCAAGCTATAAGCAAAGAGTATGTTCGCAATATGTATATCTGGCAATGGGCTTATATTCATATCATATAAAAAGTTCCTAAATATTAGTAAGAAAAAGAGTGACAATCCTTCTTCCTCATAATGGATGAAACACTCAAATGGGCATGTCACTAAAGAAGATATCCAGAAAAAGGAACGATCCAAGATGGCTGATAGCTAACATCTCCGGATTGCAGCTCTCAGTGAAAGCTCAGAGAACTAGAGGACACCACACTTTCAGACAAATTCTGGTCACTCAGAGAGCAAAAGATTCCCAGTGGAGGAGTCACACGGGTCACCAGCGCGACTCTTGTGGCTGGCTCAGCAGTTTCGCTAGCACCTCTGCGCGGCAGCTCTTGGTGCAGAGTAAACGGGACTGGCTCCCCTTCTGACCAAGGTCTGGAGCTCCGGGATGGCGGAGTCGCCTATTACAGACACAAGAAGGAAGCCAGACAGGACAATACTGGGCAGAAAAGCACCATCAGTCTTAACGCCGCTGTTTTGGCCCTGTGAACTAACAACTTAGACATCCACGCTGAAAGTTAGTAATTACAAAGACGACAGGAGGATAAATTTACAATGATGGGAAGAAACCAGTGTAAAAAGGCTGAGAATACTCAAAATCAGAACACCTTTCCCTCTAAAGATGATCACAGTTCCTCATCAACAAGGGAACAAGGCTTGATGGAGAGCGAGCGCATCCCATTAACAGAATCAGGCTTCAGGGTATGGATAATAAGAAACTTCTGTGAGTTAAAAGAACATGTTGTAGCCCAACGTAAAGAAACTAAGAACTTTGAAAAAAAGGTTTGACGAAATCCTAATGAGAATAGACAACTTAGAGAGGAATATAAGTGAATTAATGGAACTG
>JAPYYA010004539.1:0-11693 GCA_028533165.1 Leontopithecus rosalia | reverse complement strand
GACATTCAGCAGCGCCCGGCCCCCGTAGAGATACACGTCCCCGGCGTGGATCCGGTAGGTGGACGGGTCAGTGTCCTTCCTGGGGAGGACAGAACCGGGCTTCTCAGGGGGCCTGGCCTGGGGCGGCCCCACTCCCACCCTCCCCTCACTGGGGTCCCCGCCCAGGACTCACCGGAAGATGCAGTGGGCGGCGGTCAGCCCCCACTGGGGGTGGATGAGGGAGCCCCCGCAGATGTGCACCCAGGACGCCCAGTGGTAGCTGTAGGTCCTCAGGCTGACCTGCCACGGCCACTTCCCCTGGGGGGCGTTGTGGCCCCCCACGATGCCCAGCAAGTCATTCTCGGGGACAGGCGCTAGAAGCAACAGGAGGAGGTCAGGGAGCCTGGCCTCAGACACCTGAGCCTCAGCCCGTGCCCACACTCGGGCCAGAGCCAGACTGTACACACGTCCCCTGGATCCTGGGTCAGGGCCGGTGGAGCCTCTGGGAAGGGAGGGCTGTGAGGGCCGGGACTCACTGGGGCTCCCGGAGCTGCAGCTCCCCAGGGAGAAGATGGCCAGGAACAGCAGCAGCAGCATCTGCAGGGAGACAGCATGGAGTGCGGGCTAGGGGCTCAGACCCGGGGTCAGGGGTGGGGTCAGGGAGCCGCCTGCAGGCGTCAGGGAGGGGACAGCACCCTTACCATGCCAGGACTCCACAGCTCTCTTCCCGGCCCCTCGGAGCCCCTTTATCCTCGCCCAGAGGCGGAGGGCAGCAGGAGGTGGGGCCCTGTGGTGGCCCCAGGTCCAGAAGGCGTCTCTTCACCCATCTTCCACTCTTCTGTCCCACCCACACTTCAGGTCTCCACCCACCCCACAGCCTGGGCTGGCAGGACAGGGGTGAGAGGGGCGGGTGAGGGCAGGGAATGTGGGGCAGTGCTGGGGCCCTTGAGTCTGCCTGTTTCTCCTGGAAGAGGTCACAGGAGGTTTGGAGGGCAGGGCCATCAGGAAAAACTCAGTTCTGGGATGCAGGAGGGAGCCCGAGGCAGCGGCAAGCCTCTGTGTCCCACCATGGGGTCCCGGGGACAGTTTCCGGCAGTCCTGATGGCCATGAAGGTGATGGGTGGCCCCATGTGGAGGTGCAGCTCCCTCTAGGACAGACCGCAGGCCCAGCAGATCATCTGAGGGAGGTACCCACCATGGCAGTGCCCACCACGATTGGCAAAGCCCACTCTGCAGATGCCTTCCAGCCAGCTTAGCCTGGAGTCTGCACGTGGAGACGCCTCCATGGTGGGTGTTGGGGTGAGGTCCTCCGTCCTCAGAGAGACCTTCCGGACACAGTTGAGGCAGGCTGTGACGGTGTCACCCAGGCTGGAGTGCAGTGGCGCGATCACAGCTCACTGCAGCCTCCACTGCTTGGGCTCAAGCCATTCTCCCATTCAGCCCTCCCAGGGAGCTGGGCCCACGGGTGCACTATGACCCAGAGACAGGAGAGAGACCTGTGCAGTGGTGACTGGAGGGACTGGGGGCAGAAACGCCGTCCTGGACTTGCGCCGGCTGCACCCTGGGCTTCGGGCAAAAGCATCGGAGGTGTGGCGACACCAGAGCCGTGATCCTCCCAGGGAGCACGGGGCTTCGGGGACAGAGCCAGGACATGCAACAGCAGAGGCAGGGGAAAGGCAGTGAGGGGACGGACAGAGGGCAGATGTGGAAGGAGCGGGGAGGACCCGCAGGGAGAGCTGGACGCGGCTGTCTGGTGCCGAGGACTCGGTGCTCCACGGCCTGCAGCCCGGCTTCTGCCCCAGCCCTGGTGAGAGCTGCTCCTCCTCTGGGTAACTGCACAAGAGGCCACAGGCACCGTGAGAAAGGCCTGGCAGCTCCAGCCCCTCCCTCCACCAGCGGGTGCTGGGACCCCAGTCAGAGCTCATGAAAGGGGGTTCGGGGGCTTCCATCCTGCCCAGAGTGTAGGGAGCCTGACCCCCATGCTCCCTGAGGCACACAGTCCCTAATTCCCCCTCCCTCCCTCCCTCTCCCACCTCAGCCCCCACTTGCCCCAAAAATCTTCTGGAATCCCTTTCTTCAGTCTTGAGGCCCCCCCAGTCTCTGCGTGACCCCCACCCCCACCGCACACCAAGCTGGGGTCGCACATGTTTGAGGCGGGGCAGTGGGCACTAAAAGCCAAAATTTTCTGGCAGAGATGAAGAGGTGAGTGAGTCTTCCAGCCCCTTGACTGTCTGGCGACAGATGGACGATCCCACCTGATCCTCAAAGCTACGGGTGGCTGGGCCTGAGAGTGCCAGGCACCCAGGGGGACCCTCCCGCTGAGGCCCGGGGTGCAGGCAGCCACTTTCCACAGCCCCCGCCCCGTCCAACTCAGGGCCAGGGCGTCCTGCGCCAGGCTGGGGCTGGCGGGAGAGCTGACAAGGACGCAGCCACCCGGAGCTAGAGGAAGGCACTGCTGGGGCTTCCCGGAGTTTCTTCTCTGACTTTTCTCAGCTGTTTCCCCCCAGGCCCCTGATAATAGACACCCAATCTGATGCCCATTCTGGGGACACCCAGGTCCACCCTGGGTCAAGGGCCCTGTGGCCCATGCAGGCGTCCCCCCAGCCCCGGTGTCCCAGGAAACCTGGGCTCTGGGAAGAATCCAGAATCCTAGTGGGGCCAGGAGGGGACGCAGAGACCCCCGATCCTCCGGCCCATATTGTGGAGACCCTTGGGGGGGGTCTCCCACTTTGGAGGGGCCCGGGGAGCAGGAGGGCTCGGCCGGGAGGTGGCAGGGGCCTCCCTGCAGCTCCAGGAAACCCACGAGGTGGGGTGCTCCCATCTCCCCTGAAAGAAGGGGCCGCTAGGGGCAGAGAGTTTTCCCTGATAAGTGGGAGTGGCCAGAGCTCAGTAGGCAGGGGCTTTGGGACCAGAGGGCCTCGTGGTGCCCAGGCCGTGGCCGTGACAGGGCCATTGTGTCCTGTTTTGGGTCTTATGGGCAGCCGTGGGGACCCATGCCACAGCGGTTCCTCTGCCTGGAGAGGAGAGGTGGAGGAGCAGCTGCTCAGGGGCAGAGCTGGGGTCTCCCAAATTCCAGGGCAGCCAGCTCCACGGAGACCCACAGTTCCGGGAGGCTGTGTCCTCAGCAGACCCTGAGACTCCAGGAGCCCCAAGGAGGAGACCCGGCCGAGGGAGCAGCCTCCGGCCCCACAGTGTGGCTCAGTGTCGGAACTGGGGTGCAGCGAGGCTGGGTTTCATGTCACAGATCGGGGGGAGTGAGGGAAGGGAGGGAAACTCTGCCAGCCAGCGATGGCTGTTGGGGAGAGGACAGCTATCTCAACCTTGGGCCGTGGGAAGCCGGAGAGGGAGGCTGAGCCCTCCCAGAATGAGGCAGTCACCACACGCCCTCCCTCGGGCCTTCAACCCGGCCTGAAGGTGCAGTCACTCCAGGCTGGCCCTGAGCCCTCACTATAGCCCAGGACACATCAGAGAATCAGAGACTCGGAGGCTGCTGTTCACACGGTTTAATAGCATGGCAGACCCAGGCAGAAGGCAAGGTCCCGGGGTGCGTCCTCCCCAACCGGCCCACATCCCCGGGACACCAACTTCTGAGCCCCCGTGGCCTCCGCATCCTCACCCCTAGGTCAGGGAAGGATGGGCTGCTTTGGGGCCAGATGGGGCAGGCAGGAACAGGGCCTGGAAGCGGGAGGGGAATGCAGCTGGAGGCCAGGCGGGGAGGCCAGGAGAGCAGGTCGGCTCCCGGGTTCCCAGAGGCTCCTCAAAGCTCCAGTGGGACGTGCTGGCGGACCCAGGATGAATAGGTCATCACCCGGGTGTAGACATCAGGGTAGTCCCTGTGCCTGGAGGCCATGCCCCAGCTCAGCACGCCGACCTGGAGCCAGGTGCCCAGCCAGTAACAGACCAGGGGGCCCCCAGCATCGCCCTGTAGGGGAGGACAGTAAGGGAACGAAGGGCCCATGGTGAAGCCGCTCCCACACCCAACACTGAGGGCAGAGGGCAGGGCTGGGGTCTCACCTGGGAGGAGCCCTGCCTCTTCCTCCCTGCACACAGCATGTCAGCCTTGATGACGGTGTCCTGGCCGTGGGCAGACAATCCTTTGTGATATACCCTCTCGCAAGCCTGGGTCCTCACGATGGGGACCTCAGCCTCCTGCAGGTGGTGGGCCGGGGGTAGCGGCCCTGTGGGGAGGGGCTGGGTGAGCACAGCCGGCCAACATGGCAAAACCCCGTCTCTACTAAAAATACAAAAATTATTTGTGTACCTGGTGGCGAGCGCCCGTAGTCCCAGCTACTCAGGAGGCCGAGGCAGGAGAATTGCTTGAACCAGGAGGTGGAGGTTGCAATGAGCCGAGATCGAATCCCTGCACTTCAGGCTGGGCGACAGAGCAAAACTCTGTCTCAAAAAACAAAAAAATGGCAATTGCTGACTGAGAAATGGCCTCCGGCTCCTGTGGCTGTTTCCAAGGTTTAAACAAGAACTGAAGATGCCTCCTGGTGTGGGGTGAGGCCTGGCGCAGGCGGCCAGAGGTCCGGGGGCCCCAGGCCCACCCCTGCTGGCCCCACGCACCCTGCCCGAGTTCTGCCCAGTGCTTCCCCGCCTGTCCCCTGACCTTACCGAGGGTCCCCCAGCCAGTCACCCAGCACCTCATCCCTGGGAGGAGCATCAGCAAGTCGGGGGCCAGGGACACCGGGTGGACGAGCTCAGACAGAGTCACAGGGGCCTCCAGCTTCAGCAGGGCGACGTCGGCGCCCCCCCCCCCCGGGCCAGCAGGCTCAGGTTGAACTTGGGGTGCAGGATGATCTGGGCCACCTTCGTCAGCTGGTCGTGGTGACAGAGTGTCACTTGTCCACTTTGGACTCTGTATGTCTGTGGCTCCGTCGCGTCCCTGGGGGAGACCAGCTGCTTCTCAGGACAGGGGGCCCCCATTGCAGCAGGAATATGTCCAGGGTCTCAGCCCGGGGTCAGGAGGAGCCACAGCTCCCAGAACCTGAGCCTCCTCCCGCCCCAGGACACCGCCCGCCACACTGCAGGGCCCTCCCCGTCGGCTTCCTCCTGCCCTTGTCTCCCAGCACGGGTCTGCAGGTGAGCACTCAGTGCTGTGCCGTGGGCCGCAGTCAGCACCCACTGGGGGTGGATGAGGGAGCCCCCGCAGCTGTGCTCCCACTGGTCCCGCTCCTTGTTGAAGGTCCTGAGGCTGACCTGCCACGGCCACTTCCCGGGAGGGGCGCTGTGGCCCCTTACGGTGCGCGCCCACTCAGTCTCTGATCTGGGATCTGGGGACGTGGCGAGAGGGGCTATGAGGGGCCCAGGAGCCCTGCCCAGAGTCAGCATGGCCTCCCCCATGCCGTTCCCCAGAGCCCAGGGTGAGCATGCGGCTCCCAGGGGCTGGTCAGCACCCACCCACCGGAGTCAGCGCGGCCTGGGGTCGGGGGCAGGTCCCAGGACAGTGGGAGCATTGGATGGGGCCAAAACTTACCCGGGAACGTGGGCACGGAGCCCCCCAGGCAGGGCAGGGTCAGGAACAGCAACCACAGCATCTGCAGGATTTCGGAAGCACAGGGCTGGGTGAGAGCTGGGACCGGGACCCCGGGGTCTGGGATGGGTGGGGGGCTGGGAGGACCTGAGAGGAACCTGGCACTGCCTTCCTGGCATCTCTGCCCTCTGCCTCCTTGAGCCCCGCTTTATCCTCTCAGCCCAGGAAGTGGGTGGGGCCTGTGCATCCTTGGGCGGGGCCTGTGCGTCCTTGGGCGGGGCCTGTGCATCCTTGGGCGGGGCCTGTGCGTCCTTGGGCGGGGCCTGTGCATTCTTGGGCGGGGCCTTGCGTCCTTGGGCGGGGCCTGTGCATCCTTGGGCGGGGCCTGTGCGTCCTTGGGCGGGGCCTGTGCATCCTTGGGCGGGGCCTGTGCGTCCTTGGGCGGGGCCTGTGCGTCCTTGGGCGGGGCCTGTGCGTCCTTGGGCGGGGCTTCCCTCCTCCCAAGTCAGTCCATCAACGTCTCAGCTGGGATCTGCGCCAGGCCCGGGAGAGGCTCACGGTGGAGGTGGCAACGCTGACACTGAATGGGGCGTTTGGAGGCGTGCTCAATGCCACGGGAGATGCCCGGGCTGGGCCAGGCTGCCGATGCCCAGGAAAGCCCTCTCCCCACAGGAGCCACCCAGCACAGCCAGGGCTGACCTGGGCTCCGGCTCCGGGGTTCGCGGTCCAGGTCCTCCCTGGGAGTGGGGCCGGGCGTGGGCCGCTGCCTCCTCCTGTGGGCCTGGCATGGAGCCCGCAGCTCCCACCCACCTTGGAGAGTTGCAGGGCCTGGCTTGGTGGGAGGCGGAGGCAGCCAAGCGGGAGACAGGGCCCCTTGGTGGGAGAGCCTGCGGGCAGGACTGGGCAGGGATGGCGGCTTCCCACCCTCTTCCTGCCTCTTTCGGGACACCGGGCAATGGCGGGCCCTGGAGAAGAAGGCTCCCTAGCTTCCTCAGCAGTCAGCCCTGGGAGCCCGAGCGCCAGGACTGGTGAGATCTCTGAGGAGGGGGCGCTCCACCTCAGCCTCCCCAGCCAGAGAGGAAGCAAAGAAGGGACTGTCAGCTGGGTGTAGTGGTTCACACCTGTAATCCCAGCACTTTGGGAGGCCGAGGCCGATGGATCACTTGAGGTCAGGAGTTCGAGACTAGCCTGGCCAACAGGGTGAAACTCTGTCTCTACTAAAAATACAAAAATTAGCCTGGCGTGGTGGCAGGCCCCTGTAATCCCTGCCACTGGGAAGGTTGAGGCGGTAGAATTGCTTGAACGTGGAGGTTGCAGTGAGCCAAGATCACAACACTGCACTCCAGCCTGGGTGACAGAGGAAGACTCCATCTCAAAAAAAAAAAGGGATTGTCACCATGACCCGGGAGTTCCCTGATCCTGGGAGACGCCCCCGATCAGCAGTGCACCTGAGAGCTGAGGGAACAGGGCAGAGAGCGCCGGTGGGCAGTGACCCGGCCCTGCCACTGCTGGGCCTCACCCAAACCAATGACCACCTGAGCAGAGAGCCTCCACCCCTGCCAAGACCCCTCAGAGGGGCTCCCCACACTCCACAAACCTCACACGCCCAGGTTGACCCTGCCACAGACCCTGGGTTGAGAAGACAGGGCCCTGGTGACTGTCCCTTGGAAGACCCTGACGTCCGATGTGCAGGGAGGGGTGCCTGGGGGCCCGTGTCCAGCAGCTCCTCACGGGGCTCATGTTGTGGTTTCGCAGGTTTTTTTCCTGCTCTGTCACCCAGGCTAGAGTGCAGTGGTGCGATCTCGGCTCACCGCAACCTCCGCCTCCTGGGTTCAGGCAATTCTCCTGCCTCAGCCTCCTGAGTAGCTGGGATTACAGGCGCGCGCCACCATGCCCAGCTAATTTTTTGTATTTTTAGTAGAGATGGGGTTTCACCTTGTTGGCCAGGCTGGTCTAGGTCTCTTGACCTCGTGATCCACCCACCTCGGCCTCCCAAAGTGCTGGGATTACAGGCGTGAGCCACCGCGCCCGGCTGACTCTTGTTTTTTATTGTTAATCTGGGCTTTTTGAAACAGCTTTATTGAGACCGAGTTCACAAACGCCTATGATTCAGACAGGTAAAGGGCGAAGCTCCATAGATTTTTGTGCATTCACAGACATGCGGCTATCACCATTCCCAATTTTTCAGCATTTTTATCACTCTGAAAAGAATCCCACACCCGTCAGCTGCCACCTCCTGTCCCTGTCACTCCCCTCCCCCGGCCTCACGAACCTTCTGTCTGCCTGTACGGATTTCCCTGTTCCCACATGTCACTCAACGCCCGGCTCTTCTCACAAAGCGAGTGGGAGAATTTCAGGTTCTTTCCCTGCGCGGTGCCCTGCCCTGCCCGGCCCTGCCCTGCCCCAGGAAGCTGCCTCAGCCCAAGGCCTTCGTGTCAGCAAAGACCTCCTGGAGACACCTCGCCTGGCCTGGGAGGAGGCCTGGGCCACCCGTGCCTGGAGGGGTGGGTGGTGTCCTAGCTGGCTCCAGAGGCTGCCACAGTGCCACAGCCCGTTGGCTCATACACAGCAGGGATTCATTCCTGATGCCGCGGAGGATGGAGGTCCGAGGTCAGAGAGGCAGCGTGGCCAGTGGCTGGTGAGGACCCACGCCCTGGTTCAGACAGTGCCTTCTCTCTGCGTCCTCCAGTGTGGGACGGTGAGTGAGCTCTCTGGGGTCCCGCCTCTAAGGGCACGAATCCGCTGCTCACTTCCTGAAGCCCCTCTAGTGATACCATCACGCTGGGGTTAGGGCTTCTCCATCTGGATTCGGGGGGACCACAGCAGGGGTCTGAACTGAGGGTCCTGGCCTCCAGCAGTGGGAAAGGGGCTTGCTTTCTCCCATGCCTGGGGTGCAGGGCGGTGTCTGTGCACCCTCCATGAGGCTTGTATTCCAGACGTTCGATGTGTCCGGGATACAGGGGTGGGCGTGGGGATGGGGAGGAAACGGCCATGAGAGGCCCTGCGAGCTGACTCTGGGCAGAAGCTCCAGCTCTCTCCAAAAGATTTCTTTGCACGGTAGGAGGGAGGTCAGCTCTGGAGCCTTCTGATTTGGAATTGCCACGTGGGCTCCCAAAGTGACATTTTGGCACGGGGGGTGGGGACTGAAGTGTTGGGGCAGGTCCCACAAATCTGGGCTCTGCCTGAGGCTCTTGGGGCCTGCACAGAAAGGTAGCCCCAGGTTGCTCGAAGGGGTCATCTACTCTGTGGGGCGGACGTCCTGCAAGCTGGGCACAGCGGTGGAGGAGGAGGGAGTGGCTCTCAGGGCCTGCCGTGGCCCCCCCTGTCTGGACACCCATGCTCTGCCGGCTCAGCAGCCCCAGCACCCACTTCTGAGCTCTGGGTTCAAACAGACTTAATCAGATGGCGGCAACCAAGAGCGTCGCTCACCTACCCCCAGCCCCTGCCCCAGGCCACCACGTCACATCACCGAAGAGTTGAGGGGCCACAACCAACCCCACCCAGCATGAGGCCGACACAGCCTCAGGTATGGGGACAGGACCCCACGGCCCGACTCAGGCAGAGAGCAGGTTCCTCCCACTAAAGCCCTTTGTCCCAGAGGTTCCCAAGGGACGAGGGGCCAGGGTAGGGCCTGAAATCAGGTAGAGACCAGGCAGGTTACAGATGGGGGCCCTGAGAGCCCCACCCCTTCCCACTGTGCTGCCCACACCCCCCAGGGCCCTCTCCACCACCCCAGAACCCTCTACTTCCACCAGCACCCCCCAAAAATCTCAGGCTCCAGGCACTTTGGAGGCACCTCCACATGCCCCAGGCCAGGTGTCCAGGGTGAGCAGTAGAAAATCCAGAGGCACCCATGGGACCCTTGCTTCCCAGGAAAGCTGTAGTTGTCATGGGAACCTATGGGCCCCACGTAGCCCCTGCTGGAAGCACCTCCGGGGTTGCAAATCCGGGGTCACATTTGCAGAAGCCAAACCAGAGAACCTTGACTGAGGACTTGTTTTTGTTTTTGTTTGAGGAGAGTCACTCTTGTTGCCCTGGCTGGAGTGCACTGGCGTGATCTCCACTCACTGCAGCCTCCACCTCCCGGGTTCAGGCGATTCTCCTGGCTCAGCCTCCTGAGGAGCTGGGACTACCGGCCACGCCCGGCTATTCTTTGTATTTTTAGTAGAGACGGGGATTTCACCATGTTGGCCAGGCTGGTCTCGATCTCTTGACCTGATCATCTGCCCACCTCATCCTCCCAAAGTGTTGGGATTACAGGCGTGAGCCACCGCGCCCAGCCAATTTAGGACTTTTGAAATTCAAAAAAGAGGAATCTGTGCCAGAAAAGGAGAAAGTCTAGAGCTGGCCAGGAACCCTGTCTGGGAGCGGAGGGCCGGGAGAGCAGCGAGGGGAAGAACCGGAACCACGGGCCTCGGGACCAGCGCACCGCGCCAGCGGCTCTCAGGGCCACATCTTGTGGGACCAGGAGGACCCTGGTGGTGGGTAGGGGCCTGGGGGCTCTAGGAGGGAGGTGGCTCTGGGAAGGGGACAGAGGGAGAAGTCGGTCAGCCTGGGACTGACGCTCCAGTGTCACTGGCCCTGACAGACGTGAGCGGGGCCCCTCGCAGCCCTAGCGTCCATCCCTCTCCTGCCTGGCCTGAGAGAGACCGAGGGCTGCAGCCAAGCCCGGCCAGCCCGCTCGGTGACCCCCAGCTGCTCCCACAGTCCAGACACACGCCACAGACCCGGAGTCATTTCCACACCATTTAATAGAGTCAAGTCACAAGCAGTCACCTGGGACTGCTGGGGTTTCATTCTCTCTCCCAGCTCATCTCTGAGGGCCCTTCCCCTGCCCCCCAGCCCCCTGCCGGCGGAAACACTGGGAGCCTTGAGAAGCTGGAGAGGAGGAAAAGGTTCTCAGGGCACGGACCCGTGGGGGGCTGAGGCTGGGACTGGGGAGCAGCACGGGCGTCCGCAGGGAAGACGGGGTCTCTGGGAGTGAGCAGACCCCACTGCACCCAAGCTAGGGTCCAGAGAACAGAGGGACGTGCTGGCGAATCCAGGACAGGTAGCTCATAACGCGGGTGTACACGCCGGGGTACCCTTGGCCGCAGAGGTGGCCCCAGCTCACAACCCCCACCTGGACCCAGGAGCAATTCCACCTGCACACCAGGGGGCCCCCAGAGTCACCCTGTGGGGAGAGACAGTGCTCAGCAAAGCCCCCGAGTGCACCCACAGCGATGGGGCAGGTGGGTGGGGGACCGAGGAGGCAGGGCAGGGCTGGGGCTCCACCTGGCAGGAGTCCCGGCCCTCACTCCCCGCACACAGCATGTCGTCTTGGATGACCCTGTCGGTGCTGTCCAGGGACTGGTTCCGGTACTCCCGGTCACACTCCTCGTTTCCCACGATGGGGACGTCCACCTCCTGCAGGTGGTAGGGCCGGGGCAGTGGCTCTGTGGGGAGAACGTGCACCTGAGCCTCTTCCCTACAGCAGAGACCTCATTCCACCCCGTGCGGGCCTCCCTGACCTTCAGCAGAGGACGTAGGGGAGTTCCCCACCCCCAAATCCTGACCCAGCGACTCCGTTTCCCCAAGTCCACTAGAGTCAGGATCTGCCCACATGACCTCTAAGGGTCTGGATACCAGCCCAGTGCCAGGACCTAGGGTTCCTCTTGGAAGCAGGGGCAAAGCCGTGGGCTCGGGACCCGGGACAGACCCTCCGTCCACAGTGGAGAAGCCCAGCCTCAGCTGCCGTTGACAGAGTGGAGCCAGGGAATGCCCGGTCTGCAGCAGCAGCTGGAGCTGCCTGCCCAGAGCAAGTCCCGGTCCCTGACACCTGTTACAGAAGCATCCTGTCCAAAACCAGGGTGCCATGTTCACTCGCTCGCAAAGGGGGTCCCAGAGGACACAGAGTGAGGGGTTTTCCACAAGACCCAGCCCCTCATCCCTCCCCAGCAAGCCTCCCCAATACGCACGGTTGTCCCTAATGTCACCCCAGCCGGTCACCCAGCAGGTCTTCCCCGAGGGGATGTCCAGGGAGGCAGGCGGGAGCGAGACGGGGTGGACGAGCTCAGACAGCGGCACGGGGGCCTCCAGCTTCAGCAGAGCGATGTCCGCGCCGCCCTGGACGGACAGGCTCTCATTGTACTGGGGGTGGCGGAGGATCTCGGCCACCTTCGTCCGCTGGTCGTCCTTATAGAGCCTCAGCTGCCCGACCTGCACCCTAAACGCACAGGCCTCCAGCTCCTCCCTGGGGAGA
>JAPYYA010004538.1:0-11694 GCA_028533165.1 Leontopithecus rosalia | reverse complement strand
AGAATCTCCAGCATTTTGGACAATGTACACACTGAGTGGAGGCGAATCCCATGTGCCTGCAACTTGTCCTTGCCTCCCTGCTCTCTGTCCAACAGCACTATGGCATCAGTGACCTTCAAGCCCTCCTTCTGAAGAACCTCAACAGTTTCCAAAACACTAGATCCACTGGTGACAACATCTTCAATTATTAAACAGGTTTCTCCTGGATTAATAGCTCCTTCTACAAGACGCTTAGTTCCTAGAAAAGAAAAAATTCTGCTCATTCTAAATTTAAATATATATGTATATGTGTATGTGTATACCAAACTTGCCAGTTCCATGTACAGTATATTTATAGTAAAACAAGTAAATTATTTTACATTATAAACACTGCTAAATGTCTTTTATGATCAAATTTTCAAATACGGAGTTAAAAAAAATTTTTTTTTGGAGTTTGTCTTTTTTATTAAAAAAAATTTGTTTTATCATAGAGATGAGGTCTCACTATGTTGCCCAGGCTGGTCTCCAACTCCTGAGCTCAAGTGATCCTCCCACCTCAGCCTTCCTAAGTGCTAGGATTACAGGTGTGACCCACCATGTCCAGCCTAAATACAGAGTTTCTTACAGCAAAATCCCTTAGATCAAGGAAAGTTATGAAACACAGAATAATCCAATATCCTAAATGAAATAATTCATTTTTCCATCAAAGTATTACAAGTTTACTATTCAAGATCAGCCAAACAATTGGCTTTTTGAAGATATAAATTCAGAAGGAAAAATATTCAGCAACCATTTAAATCCATTATTAAAATCTAAAGAATGGTATAATGCAATGTGACTAAATATATACATCTCTACCCCAAATCCCACTATAGACTATTTTTCAGATAATCTACAAAATGTAAATAAATTGGGCTGTAGACTTTATAGACTCATCAAATCCCTTCCTCTCCTTGAACAATTGCAAGTTTAATTAAATCAGCTTAAGCTCGAACACAAGACTGCAAGTACTTACAGTATATTTTAAAATGCATACTTTAATTCTAAAAAAAAAATTTTAAATGTAAAACAATAAAACAGAAACAAGACTTTTCTTATGGGCAGGGATTCACATAGAAAATTTTCTTTTAGCTCGGAAAATCTCAGCTGGGTGCAGTGGCTCACACCTGTAATCCCAGCACTTTGGGAGGCTGAGGCAGGAAGACGGTTTGAGACCAGGAGTTCAAGACCAGCCTAGGCAACAGAGTGAGATCTTGTCTCAAAAAAACCCAAAACAGAAAAATTAACGCTGCCCTTCACAGCAAAAACTCAATTAATATGTTTCTTTTTCTATCATAAAAACTTTTAGAATGCATCTGTAAAAGAAGGATGTGTTTCAAATAAGAGAAAAACAAACACTAATACACCAAAATAAACAAAAAAGTCCATTAATTCCTTACTATCATTAAGATTGCTTTTCAGGTTTTATTTATTTTTTGATAGTATTGCTCTGTCACCCAGGGTGCAGTGCAGTGGCGCATTCATGCCTCACTGCAACCTTCAACTCCTGGGCTCAAGCCATCCTTTTGCCTCAGTCTCCCATGTAACTGCGACATTCAGCTAATTTTTTATTTTTTTTTTCAATTTTTGTAGAGACAAGGTCTCACTACATTGCCAAAGCTGGTCTCGAACTCCTGGGTTCAAGCTATCCTCCTGCCTTGGCCTCCCAAAGTGCTGGGATTACATGTGAGTCACTGCGCCTGGCCGATTTTCAGGTTTGTTTTTTTTTTTAAATAGGGTCTCATTCTGTCCCCAAGGCTGGAGTACAGTGGCGTGATCTCGGCTCACTGCAACCTCCACTTTCCAGGTTCAAGCTAGTTTTCTATCTCAGCCTCCCAAGTAGCTGGGATTACAGGGGCACACCACCACGCCCAGCTAATTTTTGTATTTTTAGTAGAGATGGGGTTTCACCACGTTGGTTAGGCTGCTCTCAAACTCCTGACCTCAAGTGATCCGCCCACCTCCACCTCCCAAAGTGCTGGGATTACAGGTGTGAGCCATGGTGCCTGGTTCAATTTTTGGGTTTTAAAGCAAGCCACCTGATAATCTATTGCCATGAACCCACAAAAGCATCTCTCTAGGTATTTACACTGTTTTATGAGAATAATTTTATCCATGCATTACTTTTTTATGAAGTTTAAATACAAACCTACTGGGAAAGTATGTGCTGTTACATTTTGCTGATGATGGAAGGACTGGTAGAAAAAAAAAAGTTGGGGTTTCATAGATACAGTACCAGAAAAAGCACCTTTTATCAATCAATACAAAGCATTTCACCCCTAGACTCTAAAAAAAAGGAAGGTGACTTATAATAACAGGCACAAATTCTACCGGCAATAACAACTTAAAGGACTCAAGATGACTCTGGTAAAACATTAGTGCAGAGAGGAGAAAAAATTCTAACAGTATTATGTTACAGATTAATTAACTTAATGCTTATGTTACTTTTATGTTACCATAATCCTTTGTTTCTTTCCTTCTAATAAGCATTGGAATTTGATTGGTTGAACAAATAACTGCAGCCAATGGCAATGCTGTATAAGGTACTCCACACACTGTGTCAAAACTGATCCCTGCATTTTGGGCCGTTTGGAATAAAATATCTGCAACCTGTAAGACATGGATACACAAACTATGTTTTAACGATTTTAAATGGCATATAAACATATGACAACATAACATTAAAGACAGTAATAACCTAGTGGGGGTAAGTCTCAAACCTGATTGGAAAAAAAAAACAAATGCCTATTTATTACCCTCTCCATAAACCCAGTACACAAATATAAATCTAAAAACTTAAGAATGAGCCTATTCAGTCAGATTTAGAATCTGTTCTGAAGGCAATCTGAGATGTGTTGGGAAAGCTCATGATGCTGACCCCAAAGACTAAGGATGGTCCCCTAACTTCCTGGTTTTCCTCAGGAACCCATTATGCTGAGTATCTAAACCTATCATCTTTTAGTTATATTTCCTGAAAGAAGTCTTCAATTAAGAAATTTCGGGAACTAGATATGGCGACCGAAGGGGATGTGGAGCGCGTCGCCGACTATGCAGAGGAGAAGGGGATCCAGAGTTCCAATCTGGGGATGGCCACGTCTGTGATTGGAGACAGAAAGTCCCAGGAGCAAAAAGCCAAACAGGAGCATGAGAAAGAACTGGCAAAAGGCACTGTCAGGAAGGAAGATCTGGAGCTGATAAGGACCGAGATGGAGCTATCTCAAGCAGCAACAGAAGGCAGCTTGGGGAACACATGGGCAATGTGCTAGAGGTGCTTATTGCCCTAACCAACTGATGCGTGCTTTCTCAGATATACCTACTGGATTAATTTATGACAATAAATTTCTTTGGTCTTTTTTTTGGGAAAAAAAATTCATAAATATGGACCCTATTGTGTGAATTACTATTTTATAATATCTCCTATTCCACATAAATCATCAAAGTTTAATGTTAGAATACACATTCCCATGCAAAAGCACCTCATTTTTAAAAAAGAAGGGCAAATAATCACTGAGTTGCTTTGAGAACTAGATCACAGCTTGACTCCAGTACTTCTAAAGAGTAACAAAAAAACTATGAATATTTTAAGTTGCAGAGAATGTAATTTCTAGTACAAAAAGTATTAACATGTTATCTCATACCTGTTTTATCACATTTTTTTTTTTTTTTTGTGACAGAGTCTCGCTCCATTGCCAAGTGCAGTGGTGTGATTTCGGCTTACTGCAACCTTTGCCTCCTGGGTTCAAGCAATTCTCCTGCCTCAGCCTCCCGAGTAGCTGGGACTACACGTGCGCACCACCACGTCCAGCTAATTTTTGTATTTTTGGATGGAATACAAATGCTACAGTGACTGGATATCCACCATCTCCATTAAACAAAACAAAACAAAACATGCAATTGCTGGACTATGAAAAGTTAAAAACTTTTTACATCTTTTTCAACCCATATTTTCACTCCACTGTGTCCACAGAATTTTACTCTAAATATGTAATTACACTTGAAAAGCTTTTACTGATCCCTCTGTCACACTTGTCTATATTTACGTAAAATGAAAATTAAAATGGTAATTTAAAAAAATTTCCCATGACTGTAAGTCTCTAAGTGTCAAGAATTCTTCTGCAGCTCTCTCAGGTCCTTACTTCCAAGATGACAAAGAATTGTGCCAAAAAGGGCTGTGGCCACTAGTGGCACATTCTGTGTCCGACGCATGACCAAGGAAAAGGCTACTAAGAAGCCCGTCATGCAAAACATAATAGAGGCCACGGCAGTCGGACATTTCTGCAGTGTGCATCCTTGCCTCCTATTCTTTCCAAGCTGTATGTGAAGCTACATTACAGTGTGAGTTGTGCCGTTCACAGCAAGGTAGTCAGCAATACATCTTATACATCCCACAGGGACCAAACACCCCACCCTGATTTAAACCTGTGGGTGCTGCCTCATGACCCTCACCAAAGACCATGTAAGCAACTGAATCCTTAAGGACTGAAGAGAAACTGTTCTCTGGAGGAAAATAAAATGGAAATTGTACTTTTTAAAAAAGAGAATTATCCTGTATATCATTACAATTATTATAAGCATATGATTAATTAAAACATGATTTGCAAGTTTTGTCAGAGGGGAAAAAGCAGATTTGGAAAATGCATTTCTTAGTGGGTTAATGCTACCTTTCCTCTCCAATTACTTTATGCGCACTAATGTACGTATATATAGTACTGTAGTCAAATATCACTTATCACAAGGAAGTTAGAGTTTAGCATAAATTCTATTGCTTTTTGGGGTGTGTCGAGAAATCCTATTTGCATTAATGTGTAAAGGAATTCTGTCATACCCAAGTCTATGTTTTGAACTCCTCCCCAATTAATCTCCAAAATGCACGCGCACACACACACACACACACACACACACACACACACCCATGATCTGGTTACCAAAAAAAACTATCTCTGTCATTTAAAATAAATCAATCAATTTTTCACTAGAAAATCCTTAGTAATTCTCCACACTGCTGAGAAATATCATAGCAAGAATCTGGATGGTGAGAAATAGTCCAAAGTACTGAACCTTAAATAGCCCGACCTACCTTCAATATTTTTACAATAACCACACAAAGTGGTGCCCAGTGAACATAAACCCTTAAGTGGGCTGAGGGAACCTACATGTCTTCTGTCTATGCAGTCCAGTATGATAGCCACTAATCATATGCGACTAAACTTAAAAATTCACAATGCTCCATAGAAACACGTGGCTAGCAGCAAAACTCTATTGGAAACCAATTATTCAGGGCACTCTACTCAGTGTAGTCTGCAGTTTCAGCCAGCACCTTGTTAGAAACGCACAACCTCAGATCCAGCCTCAGAGCTACAGAACTGGATTCTGCATTTTAACAAAATTCCCAGATAATTCATATATACTCAAAGTTTAGAAGCACTGTGTTAGAAACCTCTAATTTGTAGAAAAATTTTCCTTATATTGACTAAAAAACTGCTTTCCCAATATGTCTACTTTCTGGTCTTAATTACTGCTCCTGGCCACACAGTGCAAAATTCAACTCCCCTTTCTAAACAGCCCTTCCAAGTGTGGAGCTAAGAGGAAGAAGCTGAGGCAAAATTAACATAAATAGAACACAAATTTGTGCCAAGTTCAAGGAGTGCAACCTGAAGCATAAATTAAAGTTGCCATTTTTCCAAGATGGCTGAGAGGAGGCAACACCAGAATGCAGCTCCCAGTGAATGAGATGCAGAGGGCTAGAGGACTTCACGATTCCAAGTATGGTGCCGGGTTCCTTTCGGTGGGACTCATAGGACTCTGAAAATAGCCCAGGGAAGGAGGCGAAGCAGGGCAAGGCACATCCCCACCTGGAACGTGCAGCCGGCTCAGAGGGTGGGGGACTTCACCCCCTAGGTGCTCTGATTAGGATCCTATGCTTACCTCATCCCTCATGCAACCCACAGTCCACGAGAGCCCTGCCAGATTGAAGGGCACTGGGGGTTGTTGATGCAATCTGAGCAAGGCTCCCACCTGGTGCTGCAAGTTGTCAGCATGGAACTGGGTGGAACTTTGGACTAATGCCAGCAGGATGGAACAACCTGTCCCACAGAAAGAGGCAGAGTTGAGGGCCAGGCGCGGTGGCTCATGCCTGTAATCCCAGCACTTTGGGAGGCCGAGGCGGGTGGATCACGAGGTCAAGAGATTGAGACCATCCTGGTCAACATGGTGAAACCCTGTCTCTACTAAATACAAAAAATCAGCCGGGCATGGTGGCACATGTCTGTAATCCCAGCTACTTGGGAGGCTGAGACAGGAGAATCATTTGTACCCAGGAGGCGGAGGTTGCGGTGAGCCGAGAATGCACCATTGCACTCCAGCCTGGGCAACAAGAGCGAAACTCCGTCTCAAAAAAAAAAAAAAGAAAAAGGCAGAGTTGAAAGCAGGGAAATAGGCCATAATGCCTAGCAGGCCCCACCCCCCACAAAACTCAAACTGAAGCCTGCGCAGAGAGCTTGGCAGTGAATACACCAGTTTGACCCCAAGTGGGAAGATCAAGCTCAGAGAAAGAGAGACGCCATCGGGAAGGTGGGGCTAATCTCACCTGCAAACAAACCTCAAGGGAAGACCACCTACCCAGCAACCTGACTGAATCCAAGGCAGACCAACAGTGCCTCTACAGGCCAAAAAGATACAGCTCCAACCACTACAGAAAGGACGTCCACTCAGAGATTTCTCCCCAAATTACCAACTTCAAAAATCAAAGGGAGATAAATCCACAAAGATGGGAAGAAACCAGCACGAAAAGGATAAAACCATTAGACCAGAACACCTCTTCCCCTCCCAGGGATCACAAATCCTCACCATCAAGGGAATAAAACAAGAGAGAAATGAGTTTGATGAATTGACAGAAGCAGGCTTCAAAAGGTGGGTAATAACAAACCTCTCTGAGTTAAAAGACCATGTTCTAACCCAATACAAAGAAACTAAGAACCTTGAAAAAAGGTTTGATGAAATGCTAACAAGAATGGACAACTCAGAGAGGAATATAAGTGAACTGATGGAGCTGAAAAACACAACACAAGAACTTCGCGAAGCATGCACAAGTTTTAACAGCCGAATTGACCAAGCAGAAGAAAGGGTATCAGAGGTCAAAGATCAACTCAATGAAATAAAACGAGAAGGCAAGATTAGAGAAAAAAGCATAAAAAGGAATAAACAAAGTCTCCAAGAAATATGGGACTATGTGAAAAGACTTAATCTACGTTTGATAGGTGTACCTGAATGTGATGAAGAGAATGAATCCAAGCTGGAAAATACTCTTCAGGATATCATTCAGGAAAACTTCCCCAACGTAGGAAGGTAGGGCAATATTCAAGCCTAGGAAATACAGAGAACACCACAAAGATATTCCTCAAGAAGAGCAACCCAAGGCACATAATCATCAGATTCACCATGGTTGGAATGAAGGAGAAAATGCTAAGGGCAACCAGCGAGAAAGGTTGGGTTACCCACAAAGGGAAGCCCATCAGACTCACAGCAGATCTCTCAGCAGAAACCCTACATGCCAGAAGAGAGTGGGGGGCCAATACTCAGCATCCTTAAAGAAAAGAACTTTCAACCCAGAATTTCATATCTGGCCAAACTAAGCTTCCTAAGTGAAGGAGAAATAAAATCCTTTACAAACAAGCAATTGTTGAGAGATTTCATTGCTACAAGACCTGCCTTACATGAGCTCCTGAAGGAAGTACTAAACATGGAACAACCAGTACCAGCCACTGCAAAAATGTACCAAATGGAAAGAACAACAATGCAATCAAGAAACCATGCCAACTAACAGGCAAAACAACAAGCCAGTAATAAACTGGCAGGATCAAATTCAAACATAACAATATTAATGTTGAATGTAAATGGCCTAATTACCCCAATCAAAAGACACAGACTGACAAACTGGATACAAAGTCAAAACCCATCAGTGTGCTGTATTCAGGAGACCCACATCACATGCAAAAACTCATATAGACTCAAAATAAAGTGATGGAAGATGATTAACCAAGCAAATGGAGAGCAAAAAAAAAAGCTGGGATAGCAATCCTAGTCTCTGATAAAACGGACTTTAAACCAACAAAGATCAAAAGAGACAAAGAAGGACATTACATAATGGTAAAAGGATCAATGCAACAAGAAGAGCTAACTATCCTAAATATATATGCACCCAATGCAGGAGTACCCAGATACATAAAGCAAGTTCTTAACGACCTACAAAGAGACTTAAGACTCCCACACAACAATAGTGGGAGACTTTAACACTCCACTGACAATATTGCACAGATCAACGAGACAGAAAGTCAACAAGCATATCCAGGACTTGAATGCAGATCTGGACCAAGAGGACCTAATAGACATTTACAGAACACTCCATCCCAAATCCACAGAATACACATTCTTCTTAGCACCACATCGCACTTACTCTAAAATTGACCACATAATTGGAAGTAAATCCCTCCTCAGCAAATGCAAAAGAATGGAAATCATAAGTCTCTCAGACCACAGCGCAATCAAATTAGAACTCAAAATTAAAAAAAGCACTGCAAACTGCACAATCACATGGAAACTGAACAACTTGCTCCTGAATGACAAATGGATAAACAATGAAATGAAGGCAGAAATAAAGATGTTCTTCAAAACCAACAAGAACAAAGACACAACGTACCAGAATATCTGGGACACATTTAAAGCAGTGTCTAGAGGGAAATTTATAGCAATAAATGCCCACATGAGAAACAAGGAAAGATCTAAAATCAACATCCTATTGTCAAAATTGAAAGAGAGGAGCAAGATCAAAAAAACTCAAAACAAGCAGAAGACAAGAGATAACTAAGATCAGAGCAGAATTGAAGGAGATAGAGAAACAAAAAAAACCTTCAAAAAAATCAATAAATCCAGGAGCTGGTTTTTTGAAAAGATCAACAAAATAGACTGCTAGCCAGATTAATAAAAAAGAAGAGAGAATAATCAAATAGATGCAATAAAAAACGATAAAGGGATATCACCACTGATTCCACAGAAATACAAATTACCATCAGATTACTACTAACAGCTCTATGTGCATAAACCAGTAAATCCAGAATAAATGGATAAATTCCTGGACACTTGCACACTCCTAAGACTAAGCCAGGAAGAAGGTGAAACCCTAAATAGACCAATAACAAGGGCTGAAGTCAAGGCAGCAATTAATAGCCTACCAACCAAAAAAAGTCCAGGTCCAGACGGGTTCACAGCTGAATTCTACCAGACGTACAAAGAGGAGCTGGTATCATTCCTGTTCAAACTATTCCAAACAATACAAAAAGAGGAAATCCTCCCTAATTCTATGAGACCAATATCATCCTGATACCAAAACCTGGCAGAGACACAACTAAAAAAGAAAACTATAGGTAAATATCCATGATGAACATAGATGCAAAAATCTTCAATAAAATACTGGCAAACCGAATGCAACAGCACATGAAAAAGCTCATCCACCATGATCAAGTAGGCTTCATCCCAGCGATGCAAGGCTGGTCCAACATACACAAATCTATAAACATAATCCACCACATAAACAGAACCAAAGACAAAAACCACAATTATCTCACTAGATGCAGTGAAGGCCTTTGACAAAATTCAACAGCGCTTTATACTAAAAACTCTCAATAAACTAGGTATCGATGGAATGTATCTCAAAATAATAAAAGCTATTCATGACAAACCCACAGAGAATATTATACTGAATGGGCAAAAACTAGAAGCACTCCCTTTAAAAACTGGCACTAGACAAGAATGCCCTCTCTCACCACTCCTATTCAATATAGTATTGGAATTTCTAGCCAGAGCAGTTAGGTAAGAAAAAGAAATAAAGGGCATTTGATTTAGGAAAAGAAGAAGTCAAATTGTCCTTATTTGCAGATGACATGATCTTGTATTTAGAAGACCCCATCATCTCAGCCCAAACCTCCTTAAGCTAATAAGCAACTTCAGCAAAGTCTGAGGAAACAAAATCAATGTACAGCAATCACAACCATCCCTACACACCAACAACAGACAGAGAACCAAATCATGAGCGAACTCCCATTTACAATTGCTACAAGGAGAATAAAGAACCTAGGAATACAACTAACAAAGGATGTAAAAGATCTCTTCAAGAACTACAAACCACTGCTCAAGGAAATAAGAGAGGACACAAACAGATGGAAAAACATTCCATGCTCACGGTTAGGAAGAATCAATATTTTGAAAATGGCCATACTGCCCAAAGTAGTTTATAGATTCAATGCTATCCCCATCAAGCTACCATTGACGTTCTTCACAGAACTGGAAAAAAACACTTTAAACTTCATATGGAACCAAAAGAGAGCCCACATAGCCAAGACAATCCTAAGCAAAAAGAATAAAGCTGGAGACATCACACTAACTGACTTCAAATTATACTACAAGGCTACAGTAATGAAACAGCATGGTACTGGTACCAAAACAGAGATATAGACCAATGGAACAGAACAGAGGCCTCAGAAACAATGCCACACATCTACAACCATCTGATCTTTCAAACTGGACAAAAACAAGCAATGGGGAAGGAAAGGATTCCCTGTTTAATAAATGGTGTTGGGAAAACTGGCTAGCCATATGGAGGAAGCTGAAACTGGACCCCTTTCTTACACCTTATACAAAAATTAACTCCAGATGGATTAAAGATTTAAACATAAGAACTAACACCATAAAAACCCTAGAAGAAAACCTACGCCACACCACTCAGGACATAGGCACAGACAAGGACTTCATGACTAAAACATCAAAAGCAATGGCAATGAAAGCCAAAATAGACAAATGGGATCTAATTAAACTTAAGAGCTTCTGCACAGCAAAAGAAACAATCATTAGAGTGAACCAGCAACCAAGAGAATGGGAAAAAATTGGCCGGGCACGGTGGCTCACACCTATAATCCCAGCACTTTGGGAGGCTGAGGCGGGTAGATCATGAGGTCAAGAGATCAAGACCATCCTGGTCAACAAGGTGAAACCCCATCGCTACTAAAAATACAAAAATTAGCTGGGCATGGTGGTATGTGCCTATAGTCCCAGCTGCATGGGAGGCTGAGGCAGGAGAATTGCTTGAACCCAGGAGGCGGAGGTTGCGGTGAGCCAAGATGGTGCCATTGCACTCCAGTCTGGTAACAACAGTGAAACTCCGTCAAAAAAAAAAAAAAAAAAAAAAAGAGAATGGGAAAAAATTTTTGCAATCTACCTGACAAAGGGCTGATATCCAGAATCTACAAAGAACTAAAGCAGATTTACAAGGAAAAAACAAACAAACCCATTCAAAAGTAGGCGAAGGATATGAACAGACACTTTTCAAAAGAAGACATATATGTGGCCAAAAAGCATATGAAAAAATGCTCATCATCACTGGTCATTAGAGAAATGCAAATCAAAACCACATTGAGATAACTACCACCTCACGCCAGTTAGAGTGGCGATCATTAAAAAACCTGGGCCGGGCGCGGTGGCTCAAGCCTGTAATCCCAGCACTTTGGGAGGCCGAGGCGGGTGGATCACGAGGTCAACAGATCGAGACCATCCTGGTCAACATAGTGAAACCCCGTCTCTACTAAAGATACAAAAAATTAGCTGGGCCCGGTGGCGCGTGCCTGTAAT
>JAPYYA010004537.1:0-11695 GCA_028533165.1 Leontopithecus rosalia | reverse complement strand
GAGATGAGAATTGCAACTCCTGCTTTTTTTTGCTCTCCATTTTCTTGGTAAATCTTCCTGCATCCCTTTATTTTGAGTCTTTGTGTATCCTTGAATGTGAGATGGGTTTCCTGGATATAGCACACTGATGGGTTTTAGCTTTTTATCCAGTTTGCCAGTCTGTGTCTTTTGATTGGTGCATTTAGCCCATTTACATTTAGGGTTAATATTGTTATATGTGAATTTGATACTGCCAGTTTGATGCTAGTTGGCTGTTTTTCCCGTTAGTTGATGCAGATTCTTCATTTTGTTGATGCTCTTTAGCATTTGGTATGTTTTTGGAATGGCTGGTACTGGTTGTTCCTTTCTATGTGTAGTGCCTCTTTCAGTAGCTCTTGTAAAGCAGGCCTGGTGCTGACAAAATTTCTGAGTACTTGCTTGTTTGCAAAGGATTTTATTTTTCCTTCAGTTGTGAAGCTCAGTTTGGCTGGATATGAAATTCTGTGTTGAAAGGTCTTTTCTTTAAGGATGTTGAATATTGGCCCCCACTCTCTTCTGGCTTGTAGAGTTTCTGCCAAGAGATCTGCTGTGAGTCTGATGGGCTTCCCTTTGTGGGTGACCCGACCTTTCTCTCTGGCTGCCCTTAGCATTTTCTCCTTCATTTCAACCCTGATGAATCTGACGATTATGTGCCTTGGGGTTGCTCTTCTTGCGGAATATCTTTGTGGTGTTCTCTGTATTTCCTGAAGATGGGTGTTGGCTTGCCTTGCTAGTTTGGGGAAATTTTCCTGGATAATATCCTGAAGAGTATTTTCCAGTGGATTCATTCTCTTTGTCACATTCTGGTACACCTATCAAATATAGGTTAGTTCTCTTCACATAGTCCCACATTTCTTGGAGACTTTGTTCATTCCTTTTTGCGCTTTTTTCTCTAAACTTGGTTTCTTGTTTTATTTCATTGAGTTGATCTTTGACTTCTGATATTCTTTCTTCTGCTTGGTCAATTCAGCTGTTGAAACTTGTGCATGCTTCGCGAAGTTCTTGTGTTGTGTTTTTCAGCTCCTTCAATTCAATCATATTCTTCTCTAAGTTCTCCATTCTTGTTATCATTTCATCAAATCTTTTTTCAAGGTTCTTAGTTTCTTTGCATTGAGTTAGAACATGTTCTTTTAGCTCATGGAAGTATCTGATTACCCACCTTCTGAAGTCTGATTCCATCATTTCATCACACTTATTCTCCATCCATTTTTGTTCCCTTGCTGGTGAGGAGTTTTGGTCTTTTGTAGGAGAAGTGTTCTGGTTTCAGGTGTTTTCCTCCTTTTTGTGCTGGCTTCTTCCCATCTTTGTGGGTTTATCCACCTGTTGTCTGAGTAGTTGCTGACTTTTTGATTGGGTCTCTGAGTGGACGCCCAGATTGTTGATGATGAAGTATTTCTGTTACTTAGTTTTCCTTCTAACAGTCTAGCCCCTCTGCTATACAACTGCTGAGGTCCACTCCAGGCCCTGTTTGTCTGGGGTACACCTGTAGCAGCTGCAGAACAATGAGGGATGGTACCAGTTTCTTCTTCTGCTACCTTTGTCCCAGAATTATGCCCGCCAAATGTCAGTCTGATCAGTCCTTTTTGAGGTGACTCTTTGGATATACATGGGTCAGGGAGCTGCTTGAGGAGACAGTCTGTAATTTATAGGTGCTCAAGTGCTGATCTGTGAGCTCCGTTGTTCATTCAGGGCTGTTAGGCAGGTGCATTTACATCTGTTGCAGCAGTACTCAGAAAACCGCTTTTTTTCCTCAGATGCTCTGTCTCAGGGAGTTAGGGCTTTCTTTATGAGTATCCCTTGCACTGTCTTGCCCAGCTAGGAGGCAGTCTATTCACTATTTGCCTGCCGAGGCTCTGCCCTGCTGCCATGGGCTCTGCCCTGTTGCCATGGGCTCTTCCCTGCTGCCGTGGGCTCCGCCCTGCTGTTGTGGGTTCTGCCCTGCTGCCTAGTGTAATTCCCTGTAGTCCTGTTTATATGAGTGCCTCTGTATTGGCGGAGTCTCTCTGTTATAGCGGGTTGCCTCAGCAATGGCAGGCCCCTGCACCTTCACTGAGAGCTGCAATCCTGAGTTGCTCCTAACACACCATCTTCCCGCTGCCAGAATTGAAGCACCTCAATCCTTATTAGGGTTGCTAGATTGAGTATGTACTTATACAAATAACTATATTTTGTTTATATGAAATTCAAATTTAGGTGTCCTGTGTTTTTTGTTTCCTAAACCTGAGAATCTTAAACCTTATCAATAAGGCAGTAAAAACAAGTAAAAGCACATTTTTATGTATGATAAAAGTAAATACATGTCATGCAAAACAGTGAACATACATGAATTTTAAGATAAAAAAAGGAAAACTTAAGTACAGAATTGTGCCCCTTTGCAATATGTCCTCTGACCCCTGAGTAGTAGAACCTGTTAATCTCTTTTGTTAGAGATATTTTAAAGAAAATTTCAAGAATAGCTAAGAACTTTGAAAAGGCATCACTATGGTTTTGTATTCTCTTGGGCATGTGTGTTTGTGTGCGTGTGTGTGTGTGCATGCATGCACACATGCCATGCACGCTCCAAGAGCAGGGCGAAATATACCATAAGGAAAGTGAAGAGAAATTTTTTAAATAAATACAGTCCAAATTTATAAATTTGCTTAAAACAAGTTCTTCTGTAGAAACCTCAATAATTGTATCCAGGAGACCAGGCTCATTAACCAGACTAGGACACACCTGATGAAGACCAACATTCAGAGATGGGCATGAGGATGAGGTGTTTTAAACTATTTCCATTAAGGGTATGGTTACTCCTTTGTGCATACAGAGAAGTACTGGGATAGGTATTCTGAAAAATGGAGTCAAGGGTTCAGAGCTTAAAGGAAGACAATGTTGCATTTGTAAGGAAGGCCCATATAGAAGAGGTGAGACAGATAACACTGATCAGGGTAGAGAATGAAGAGGTGAACAGAAGGGAACTAGATGCCAGTTGGTTGAGAAAGCAGATCAGAAATCAGGCCAGTCAACACAGAGATCCTGTGGGGCAGAGGGCACTTATGCAAGCCTGCAATATTTTCTACTGAGCCTTGTTTAAGTGGGTCCTTGAGGGAAGGTCTAGGAAAGACAAATTCAGACAACCTGGACTAAACCGACCTCAACTGAACTAGGTAATGTTTTAAATGAAATGCAATTTTTATGGTCTCAAGTACATTTAGTAACATGAATTTCTCTAAATGTATAAAATAATCTGTTTTCTTACACAACGTAATCTTGTTTATGTGACTAATTTACCTAAATTCTTCAAAAATTAGGCAGAAATTAACCACATGCCAGCCTTGTCTAAATGATTATAGTTTGTTAGTGTAATGCAGTTAACATATTTTTACTCCACCATCTGGCTCTCTTGTTCTCTCTTTCATTCGAAAAGGCAGCAATAGTCTATTTTGCTACTTCTAAGCCTACCATCCTCTTTTATAAATTCAGGTAGTTGAGTTTGGGCTTCCCTGGGATACAATTATACTAGACTCTTTTCACAAATGAAGGAAAGTGATGCTTTATTAAACAAGAAGCCATGTCGATCTGTGATGGTCAGGATTTATTCGACTCTCATGCTGGCTATCTCTTCCTGGGTGCTTGGAATTAAACTTGCATTTGGTTGTAAATAACCTCCCTTGATGTTATCCTTCCAGAATCCCTAAAGCCAGGTGCTCCTTTGATTCAGAAAGTTCAAGAAGTCAGTATTTTTGACTCACCTTTCAGGAAGTGTAATCCCTGTTTTACCTCCTTCCATCCAGAAGATGTGGAGCCAGGCAATGCTACTGAGGCAGATTAGAGACATGGGAGCCAAGGGCTAGCAAAGAAGAGGATTTTTGTATCCAGTCTCTGATGTGCAGTAGCTGTCTGAAATATGCCACTGGAAAAGATTCCAAAGCACACCCAAATTGCATGGGGAAGTGCAGCACAATGAATAAATTCTGTCTGCCATGGACACTAAGGGGAGGGGGTAGAATGTGGGTGGTTATGTGCATTACAGGCCACAATTGCCCCACAAATTACTTTCTGGAAAATTTTTAATAAGCAACCCAGACTCTGTTGGCTGGCAAAAAAGTATTAGGACTCCTGCATTCACACAGAAACAGAAAATAGTAAGGAGCTACATCCTTTTGAGAGGGTATCCACCTACCATGGAAGAAGGCCCTGACTTTGAGGGGAGAAACATATTGTCTTGGCATATATCTAGAGAGGAATGTTTAATTAAAGCAGAAAATTATGGGTGTATAGATTCCTGGTGAGCAGAGGAATAAAACTAAGAGAAGGATGATATTTTTATTGCTAAAATTAAGGAAGCTTGCAACAAGCCAAAACCTTTTAAATCTTGTGACAGTTTATGATAATTATGTGGAAAACTTCACAAGGAAGAAATCAAGGAATTCCCTAGTGTCATGTGGTGGCTCCCTCTCTCCTTTGCCATCATTTGAAGAACGTACAAATGTTTGCTTATTGGATTTTCACCTTTGTGGGGTTTCCATTTTCTCTTGGTGCTGTTGTATTTTAATGGAGCTTATATTATTTTATGAAATAATGAATTAATATATTGGGATTTTATAAACTGGCACATCTTAACAAACAGTGGTACTTATTCATGAGGCACCAGGCTTTTAACTTATAAGTGAGCCTCTACTTCTGAATGATACTATTTATTTATGTGCTGTACCATTACCTCAACACAAAGTTGATGTATGGGTCCAGTTGGTATGGATTGAACTCCAACAACAACACCAAAGTCCCAGACACTTGGCCCAGTGTCCCTACCATGCGGCATCAGTGGCAAGAGGGAGTTCTCTTGGCCAGTCAGGGTGACTAAACACATCACCAAATGTTTCCATACATTTTGCCAAACAGTGCACTCAGAAATTGCATCCACTTCATCATACCATGTTGCAAAAGGAACAAAAGGTATATATGTTGTTTCATTTGGAGCTCTCATTTGTTATTCTGCGTTCTTTTAGAATTTCAACATATTTTGGAGTGTGCAGCAGGAGAGGGAAGGGAGAGAAAGAGGCAGAGACTTCCCATAGATGCTGTAGTCTTTTATACCTGAGTCAGCTGCATGATGCCAGAAACGTGTCAAACTCATTCCCATACAGTATGATTGAGCCAGGACTGAGTTTGAAGAACCTAGAAAGTGGTAACAGAAGATTTCACTGCAGACCAGAAGGGCTCTTCTGAGATCCACAGAGTAGGCTTGAGAGAGAAAGATGGGAAAACATTACAAGGTAAAGAAGGATAAACATGAGATTTGAGCACCAAATCCTGAAACATGTGTTTGTTTTACAGGAATGCTTCAAGTGTGGTGAGAGATTTTGGGAATTTGGATTTGCTAATTATTTCTGAGGTTTTGCCTTTATCTTGCAATCTGAAAGCACAATAGGAAAAAACCCAGCGTAAATGTTTTTTATATTTTTCTGAATCCTAGTTTCCTTAAGCTTCTAAAGTAAATGTGGGCTCTGGAGTCTAATAGTATCAGATGCTGCTTCCAATCAGAACAGTTGCGGGAACTCTCCTAACGTCTATCACACTTTCACAACCAAACCTCCCTGACGTGTGTTTGAGTCACCAACTATGCCTACCCCCAAACCAGGTATATAATCCTGAACTTGACCTCACAAAACATAAAACATTTTGGCAGCTTCGAAGGTTTACCAGGCATCTTATTCAGCCACTACTTTCAGGTTTCCCTTGCAAATTTAGGGAGTGCAATGCATCACTGTCTTCAAAATTAAATCAAGTAGCATAAGGTGCCTGTCATAGCGTCTGGCCCATGAAGAGATGCTAAATATGCTGGTTAAATAGTAATTACCACAATGCTGACTATTTTATGAAAATACCAGTGTAGTTTGGCAAGCTACCAGTACATTCAGCTTTTTAATTTGAGACTGAAAGATTTTTTTTAATTTTGTTTTTGTTTTTCTTAGCAGTCTGTCTTCTCATAGACATGACTAAACAATGCATATCAGCCTGCATGGTAGCCTGACCAATCCACTGCTATTCAACCTCAGCAATCTAATTCATGACAGGTTGTATGTGATTGCCTGATTGCAGTAAACCAGAGTCAGGATTTGAAAGTCGGTGAGCAGAGATAAGTGACAATGCCCACTACACCCATTATGCCTCCTTTTTCTAACCAATTGTATCAGAAGTGTACCAAGAATGACACACATTGAGATAAAATGTAAAATAAATAGAATTAGAATAATGTTCATGGCTAAATATTGCAGACGTATCAGCTGAACTCAGGAAGACAAAAGCGAATAGCAATGGCAGGGATGAGAGGGTCAGTGTAACTGAATATAGTCCCCTGACAGGGAAGGAAACTTGCACATGAGCTGCCCTACAGTGGAGCCCAAAGGAAAAGGACAAGGTGTCCCAGGTGAAGAACCTGGACTAAGCTTTCTGAAGATGGGTGAATGTATCTTTTAAGTGGGTGTTTTTCATTCTACTTAGTAACAACTTGTGGCTCAAGGAGACTTGCTTTGGAACTTCCAAATAAACACATAGACAGGAGCCTCTTCTGTCTTAACATTCAGCAACCTTCCAGAGCAGTAAACAGGGTTTCTCACCCTGTGGTGGCGGCTCCATTCAGCAGGGCCAAAGGCACCTCTGCAGGCTGATTTCAGGCTTAGCTTATGTTGAGAGCAGCAGAGCCTTCTCTGGGCCACGGCCGATAATATGGCAACAGACAGGGACAACACAGAAGAATTCTGAAGGCATTTAAGACACCTCTTGGGACTCCAGAAACGGTCTGTGGAAAGGTTGGAGAAGGCAAGAGTTCTCATGTAATAGGATCTTTTGGGTTGCAAGCAATAGAAACCCAAATGGTTTAGGCAGAATAAATGTATTAGCCCATGAGAAATCAAAGGGGATGGTTCTGGTGCTGACATGCAACATGGCTGGAGGCAGGATTTCAATCAATGTTATTAGGGCTCACTCTCTCTCTCTCTGTCTCTCCTTCTGTGTGTGTGTGTCTCTCTGTCTCTCTCTTCCTCCCTCCCTCCTTCCCTTCTGCTCTATTTATCAAGAAGTATTTGTATGTCAGCAAAATATCCACAGGGCTTATAACATCTTTGTATCCAGTGTTCCCAAGGAAAAGAATGCAACCTCCTACCATCCACATTTTAGAAGAACTCGGATATGTCTGGACTATGCAATTTTCCCATCCCCAAACCAATTATTGTGGCCAAGAGTTTGAATTACTCTGATTTTCCAGCCTAATTCTTGGTGCCTACCCTATGGTTAGAGAAGTTTATGCCTATACATTGAGAGTGCTCAGGATGGGAAGGACCACTTCCCAAAAGGAAAGAAAGTAAAAAAGAAAACTAAAAAGTTATAAAGGGCTCTACACCATACAGGCAGATTGAGGCTTAGAGCTAAACAATTCCATGGTTAATTACTAAAATAACATCAATAACAAACCTGAGTACAAATAAGATACACTGTATTGCTCTTTTTGGGCTTTTACTATTTCATTACTGGTTGTCATCCTAGATCAGTCCCCCAAGCAGCATCTGCTTGGGTTTCTTACTGCTATGTCTAGATCCAAATTTTTTTTTCTAAAGTTTATGGTTTTGTCCAAGCACTGCTGCATTGAATATACACGTCTACTTTCTTTTCCTTATTAGGAGTAGTAAAACATTAATCTGGTCTCCTTGTTGCTTCTTATCATGAAAAGCAGCTTCTGCCCAAGGACATGTGCACTGGCTGCTCCCTAAGCAGAACTGCTCTTCCTGCTGCTATCCTTGTTGCCAACTCCCCCATCTTCTTTAAGTCTTTGCTCATGGTGACCATCCAATTTAAATTTCTAACTTGCTTCCTTCACCTTAGCCTACCCCTACACTTCTGCTCTACTTCCCTTCTTTTTCTCAAGTATGAATCACTTTCTAAAACATTATGAAATTTGCCTATTTATTATTTTTCTTGAACATCATTGATCTCTATTCAAATGCAAGCTCTAAAGGAGAGGGACCTCTGTTTGTTGTATTCCAGACACCCAGTAATAGATATCCAGTAAATACCTACCAAATGAATTATCACAAAGCACAAAAAGTACTAGCAGATCATAGTTAAAGTTTTTGAGATTTTAGCACAGCACATATAACAATTTAAATTTAATATTAGATATATGTTCTTTTTTTTTTGAGGTGGAGTTTCGCTCTTGCTACCCAGGTTGGAGTGCAATGGCGCAATCTTGGCTCACTGTAACCTCCACCTCCTGGGTTCAAGCAATTCTCCTGCCTCAGCCTCCCAAGTAGCTGGGATTACAGGCACGTGCCACCATGCCCAGCTAATTTTTTGTATTTTTAGTAGAGACGGGGTTTCACCATGTTGACCAGGATGGTCTCGATCTCTTGACCTCATGATCCACCTGCCTCGGCCTCCCAAAGTGCTGGGATTACAGGCGTGAACCACCACACCCGGCCCAGATATATGTTCTTACAAGTCATTGAGGAGAGATTGATTAAGCAATTTCTGACCACACGGAATTTCTCTTCTTAGACTCCAGTTTACTGACCTTTTAATTGGCTTCTTTTCACAAGTCTTCTCTTCTCTCTGTCCTTTCTCTTTATCATTTCAAGTTAAAGTCTGGAAAACTATAGATTCTCCTCCTTAGTAGGAACAATTCAGTCATCTCTTTCCTCACCTACCATATGTATACGTATGTATACGTATATACCATATACGATATACCCAGGAAATCTTACCTTTATCAACCAAAGTGCCCATCAAATATGTCGCAGTGTTTCCCAATAAAAGAATCCCCTAGCTGTGAGATGACACCAAATTAGTAACTTCAATATAGAAGACATAATGGTGACTTTTGTTTTCATCTTTTTGCTTATCTTATTTTCTACTTTTTTCTAAAATAAACATATAGTACTTAAATAAACATGTGAAATAAAGGGAAAATGTTTAAGTTATTCTGTAATAAGAGTTTTTATGTCTAGCAAGTAAGCAACTAACTCTTGAAATGTGAGTCACACTTAAAGCACAAGTGTGCTAAATATAGGAAACAATGGAAGGAGCAAATGAGGCAACTGCCACTCTTAGTCAAGACAAGGTAACATGAAGTATCATAGATCTCCCTCTTAAAGCAATTAAAAAACCAGATGTAATTCTGCACTAATGGTTTTTAGGCAGGCAGCACAGGACAGTTATCCTTGGGAATAGGAAAGCAATGTGAAACTAGTGAAAAACTTAAAAATAGCTTTTGGAAAGAGTTGCCAAGTCACAGAGCAGAGAGGGAGTCAAAGAGAGATCATCAGTTTCCCTAAGTTGAGAATTCAGAGACTAAGGCAGCTAGAATTCAGTGGGTAGAGTACTACAGAGGAGATAGTTTAATGTAAAGCAGAGAACTTCATGGGGAGGAGAGAACGTTGCAGAAAGGTGAGAACTGCAAGAGAAAGAGGTCAAGATCTGTACATGTTCCCCTGAGTTTTCAGCTGAATACTGGTCAGTGCATCAATGAGGGAACTTTCTGTTGCTGGGGAAAGGACCACAGGAAAGAAATAGGCAGAACAATACTGAGAGTTAACACAAAGTCTGAAAGAGCTTATGTTCCCACCAGCCATAGAAAAAAATTTCACAATACAAAGAATCAGATAAAGTATTCAGAAAGGTGTTGCCTCAGAAGTGGGTAAAAATTAGCCCCAGACTAAAGAGTACACTAAATACTATTCTTTTCCCACCTAGCAAAGCTTAAAAGCATGCCTTGAGAGGATCAACCTATTTCAAAGTAATGTAACTGCATCCTAGAACAAAGCTGAAGAATAATTTGTAAAACAGAAAAACATCCAGCTCTCAACAAGGTAACATTCACGATATCTGGCATTCAATAAGGAATTGTCAGGCAAGCAATGAAATAAAAAGAATGTAACTCATAACACCCCCCCACCCCCAAAGTCAATCAATAGAAACAGACTCAGAAATTTTATAGATGACAGAGGGAGCTGGGGAAGATGGCACTGTAGAAGCAACTCAGGATTGCAGCAGTCAGTCAAAACGCAGAGGGTGAGTTCACACCACATTTCCAGATGGATCTTTATAGCCCACAGAGTGGGGAAAAGCCCAGGTGTAGGAGGGACACAGGACGCCAGTGCAGCAGTCTCCGCTGGTGCAGCCAGGCAGCCGGTGCCACAGCGCAGTGGCATGGTGCACAAAACGCACGGGTCTAGACGCCCTGTTAAACCGGCAATTTGAGACTTGGGAGGGCAGACTGCCATGTTCATCTGATTGAACGGGATTTGGACGGTGAGCCAGACCAGGAGATTTCTGGGAGGTGAACTGTGAGCCAGCGCAGTGGGTCGCTGCACAGGAAATCACACAGATCCCAGTGCCCTTTCGGCCAGCGGCTGAGGCACCTGGGAGAGAGTCAACCCTACAACTTAAAAAAAAAAAAAAAAAGCAAAAAGGCCCAGAGGCAGGGAGCCAAGTGATCAGGCTCGATGGGTCCCACCCCCACAGGGACAAGCAAAACGGCGATTTGGAGCGCTCAGAGTTGAGAGTTTCACTGCAGGCACAGCTGAACCCATGGCTGTGCAGCTCGGTGGGGGAGGGGTATCTGCCATTGCCGAGAGCTTCCACCCTTACTGAGGTACTCGCCCATTGCTGATGCAGTCAGCCGTTGCTGAGGCAACCCGCCATAACAGCGAGACTCTGCCAACAGGGCAGAGCCTACATCAGTAGGGCAGAGCCCAAAACAGCAGAATGGCGCCCACAGCAAAAGGGCGGACCTCACACCACCAGGGTGGAGCCTCGGCAGCCAAATAGTGATTAGACTGCCTCCTAGCTGGGCAGGACAGCGCAACTGATACTCACAAGTAAAGCCCTAACTCCCCGAGACAGAGCATCTGAGGGAAAAAAGGGGTTTTATGAGTTCTGCTGCAACAGACTTGAACGTACTTGCCTAGCAACACTGAACGAATGAATAACGGAGCTCACAGCTCAACACTTGAGCACCTATAAAGTACAGACCACCTCCTCAGGCAGCTCCCTGACCCCCGTATACCCAAAGAATCACCTCAAAAAGGACTGATCATACTGACATTTGGCAGGCATCATTCTGGGACAAATATAGAAGAAGAAACTGGTAGCATCCCTCACTGCTCCGCAGCTGCTACAGGTGTACCCCAGGCAAGCAGGGCTCAGAGTGCACCTCAGCAGTCTTACAGCAGAGGGGCTAGACTGTTAGAAGGAAAACTAAGAAACAGAAATACTTCATCATCAACAATCTGGGCCTCTACTCAGAGACCCAATTGAAAAATCAGCAACTACTCAGAGGACATGTGGATAAATCCACAAAGATGGGAAGAAACCAGTGCAAAAAGGAGGAAAACACCCGAAACCAGAACACCTCACCGCTGACAAAGGACCAAAACTCCTCACCAGCAAGGGAACAAAGCAGGATGGAGCATGAGAGTGATGAAATGACGGAATCAGACTTCAGAAGGTGGGTAATGAGAAACTTCTGAGAGCTAAAAGAACATGTTCTAAATCAGTGCAAATAAACTAAGAACCTTGAAAAAAGATTTGAAAAAAGATTTGAGGAAATGGTAACAAGAATGGAAAACTTAGAGAGGAATATGGATGAATTGAAGGAACTGAAAAACACAACACGAGAACTTCGTGAAGCATGCACAGGTTT
>JAPYYA010004536.1:0-11695 GCA_028533165.1 Leontopithecus rosalia | reverse complement strand
TAGTGAAACCCCGTCTCTACTAAAGATACAAAAAATTAGCTGGGCCTGGTGGCACGTGCCTGTAATCCCAGCTACTCGGGAGGCTGAGGCAGGAGAATTGCCTGAACCCAGGAGGCGGAGGTTGCGGTGAGCCGAGATCGGGCCATTGCACTCCAGCCTGGGTAACAAGAGCGAAACTCCGTCTCAAAAAAAAAAAAAAAAAGAAAAGAAAAAGAAAAATGTCAATTACATTTTTAAACAGATTGCATTGAATAATTAGATAAATTTTATGAGAAACAAAGTTTATAAATTTTAAGCCTTTCAAGCCAGTTTAGGTCTTTTAAAACGTGTTTAAAATTTAATTTTGATTAGCAGATTTTTAATTTTTATTAGTTTTATCAATAATTTCAGATAATTGTAATGCTATTGTAAATAGTATTTGTTTTTGATAATTTTATTGCCCACACACAAGTGATTTTTCTTATTGTTATATACTTTCTATATATCTGTTATCTTTCTATATTTGATAGAATTGATTTTTCTGTGATAATCTTATCTCCAAGATGACTTAGTATGTCATTTACTTATGTTAGTATATTAACAATACATATCATTTAGGTTTTCTATAAAGATGAACTATTTTCCATAATAATAGCAGGCTTGTTTGTCCTTTAAGTCTCTGAAGCTCTTATTGTTTTCTTATGGTACAGCATTGGCAGGATCCTCAAGTTTATTGAATAGATGTGTTGAATGAGTACATTTTTGTCATTTTCCCAATTTCAAAGAAAAGACTTTCAACGCTTCATTATTTTTAAAAGACATGCTTTATGACAGCAACATTTTCTTTTTTTTTAACTTACTTATCCAGTTAACATCTGTTAACAAATGCTTTTCTGCATTTATTGAGATAATAATAAGATATATCTCCTTTATTTTGTTAATATGGTTGTTGCTTGAATACCAGATTTAAACCTAATTTGCACATTATTTTTTGGATTTTTTGATCCTATTTATTTGCACATATACATTGTTTTGTCAGTTACTTCTCTTTAATATGCCTTGTTATTTATCATCTTAACATAATTCTAGATTTGATTTGAAACTTTTTAAATAGTTTTTGTATCTACTTTCACTAATGATATCAAATTTGATTTTTCTTTTTTGATTTTTCCAAAAATATAGTAGTCTCCCAAAATGAGATGTTTGGTGTATCTTCTTTTTCTCCTTTCTGAAAGTATTTGTGGAATATTAGATTTTTTTCTATTTGAGTGTTTGGTAGAGTGTATTAATAAAGCCATTTGGACTGGGAATTTTCTTCATAGAATGCTTTCAATTAATGACTGAACTGCTCTTTTAGTTCCACATACGTTGAAATTGCATGCTATTATTTTTCTCATACTTGGTAAGTGGAATTTTTTCCTTGTATTTAAATATATTGGATTTATTTGCATATGAGATTAAAAAAATTTTTTTTACAAATTATGCCCTTTTGTTTTATTTCTTTTTTAAAATTATGTTGTATAATAGATCTCTTGAACTTATTCCTTCTATTTTCTTATTAACTTCGAACGTATCTTAGACGCTGTCTTCTATTGTATCCATGATATTGGAGACTTAAAGAGTTCTCTTCATTTATTTTCATCAGTTTGTGAGAGCTCTTTCTGTCCCTTGGTATTCATATCATAAAATGCGGAAAGTATTATTCATAAGAATAATATAGTGATTAAAAATTATTTAACATAGAACTTAGTTCATGGAACTTAGTAAGTTCTCAATATAGGTTACTTCATGACTAGAACTTCTATTATTTTTAATTCTTCATATCTTTCACAGTCTTACTAGGATCTTCTGTAGCAAAAACCAGAATACACATTTAAAAGAAATGTGTCACGTGGGTGCTGCCTCCAAATTGGAAAAAGATGAAGTCAATGCACAAAGGAGCACCCGTGCCTTAGAAGGCTGTTTGCAAGAAAGCTCAATTACTGTACTTTTCTCTATTGAACCTGTAGACAATGAGATAAGACAGCAGAATTTTGATGTGCCAAGGAGGTACAACAAACTCACTGTAGGCTGTTATGGTTATGTGTGCTTAACTCCAGTTAATTGTTACACTATAGAGAGATAGATAGCAGAAAAGAGAGGAAGATACCTGGAAGATATACCTGAGAAATACTGGGGAAGTTTATGGAAATGGGTACTTCTTCCTGTCTTTGAACAATCAATTCATTCATAACTCCAGTGTTAACCTGAGCTACTGGGAGAAGAGTTAAAAATAAACCTGATTTGGTCTTAAAAAACAAACAAATGAAAACAGACAATGGGACACATTTTCTTAATAAGAATTAAGACTTAATCTATGGAAAAATGTAGATTTAAATCCATCAAATGTGTTGGCAGGTAAAGTTGATTAGATAAGTCAACAACATGTTTACACTCACCATAAATGCATGCAAACACCTGCATATTTGGCAGATTACAGCAGTAATATGCGTCTTAGTCTATTTGGAACTTCTATAACACAGTATGTGAGACAGGGTAATTTGTAAAGAACAGAAATGTATTTCTCATAGTTCTGGTGGCTGGGAGTTTAGGATCAAGCCTCCCTCATTCGTTGTCTAGGGAGGGCTGCTCTCTGCTTCTAAAACGGTGCTTTGTTGCTGTGTTCTCACGTGGCCAAAGGCAGAAAAACCAAAAAGTTCCTGGCTAGTTCCCTCCAGCCCTCATGTAAGGTCTCTCATCCCATTAATGAGGGTTATACTCTTATGATATAATCATCTCTTAAAAACCCTGTTAATATTGTTGCCTTGAGGATTAATTTTTAACATGAATTTTGGGAGCACATTTAACTATCACAGTGTGAGAGGAAAGGGTAAATATATTAATTCATGTTGATTTCTGTAAAATATCATCTTTAAAATAATAATAAAAGCTCATTTAGTATCATTTAAGTTAAAAAAGGGTGTTTTTATTTTCAAATTAGTAATCAAAATTTCATATATCTCCTATATAAAGGCTCCCTTACGTCTTAGAAAATATTTTTTTCCTCCTAGCCACCGTCATCTTTTTGTATATTAGAAACACACCCTGGTTGCAAAGGTGTCTGCCCAAAATCCCATCCAGTCATTGCCCCAGATCAAAGTTTTAAGTCATTAGGTGATATATAGTCCTCTCCTCTTCCAACTGTTTGTAGCCCAAAATTTAGAAATTCTCTCTATTCCCATTTTTATGTTTACAAATTGTCAGGTCAATGCTCATGAATTTCTTGTAAAATATGTCTAAAGGTGAAGGTAGAAGCCAATGTATGTTATCAGTACAAATCCTTCTCTTAGAGCTATAGGCATTGTGAGCTGCCTTACAAGTCATGGCAGGTAATACTTTTTTTTTTCCTGCCTCAGGTTTATTTGTACAAATAGCACAGGAGGACCCCAGCCCCATGCAGATGATGGCAGCCCCGGGGGGTCGCATCATTACTTCTGTCCTCACGTTGGCCGACAGAGATATTTACTCTGAAGCCTTTGTAGGGACCTGGGCGCCTTTGGGAGCCTGAGCTGGAACTGAAGCTGGAGCTGCAGCCTGGGCCTTGGTTTGATCCTTGGCCTTGGCTTTGACTTTTGGCCGGCAGAGCCTGAGCCCTTTGGCAATGCATGCACAAGTACGCTTCCCAAGCTTGGGGTTGGCAATGTAGGCAAGTCGATGGAGCGTGCAGCTGACACCCTTTGAGATCTTGGGCTTAACCTCCTTGGGCTGTATGAGGGCCTTGATGGCCACGGCACGTGCACTCATAGTCTTGGCATTGTTGGCCTGCATCTTCTTTAGGCCCTTCTTGTTGTGCTTCTTGCAAAGTGCATGTTCCTCAGGAACTCGGGGTCCACCCCCTTAAGAGATTCATATCTTTGTGATCGGGGTTTCTTGATACCATTTCTGTGCCATTTTTGGGACTGGTTGTGTGTGGTGTGGTTCTTGGACTTGGCCATGTCTACACCTAAGCTGCAGTTCCCAAAGTGCCTAGGACCAGTTGGTAGGTAATACTTTTGATGAATACTGTATTAATCTACATAACAGTTTTACATCTCTTTGGCTTCCAGTATGTTTCTTTGTTTTCATCTACCCTATTATGCAGCCAATGTCAAGTATTTTAGGAGTTATTTTTATACCTTCATTTTGTCCAGTTCTGTATTACTTAAAGTACTTAAAGGATTTCTTGTTACTTTCCTATAAAATCTCTACCATTGTAGATATGGTGGTTTTCAGTTGAAGGGCAAGTAAAAGAGAACCATATATGGGTAATACCAATGAGCCTTGCTAGATGTGGTATACATTATTTCCATGAATTTTATTATCTAGAACCAACCAAAGTGGTCACCCAATTACATAGCCATATTTAACAAAAAATAAAGGCTGTGAAGAATAGATTTGTTATCTGTGCAACATAAAGATAAGAAGTGTTTGGTGAATCATTAGCTACTTTCTTCCAGAATAGCCTTTTTTTCTTTGCTTTTCTTTTTTTTTCTTTTTTTTTTAGTTTGAGACAGAATATCCCTCTGTTGCCAGCACTGCAGGACAATCTTGGGTCACTGCAACTTCAGCCTCAGGATCAAATAGTTCCCTTGCCTCAGCCTCTCAGGTAGCTGGGATTATAGACATATGCCACCATACCCAGCCAATTTATCAATTTATCTATTTTCAGTAGAGACAGGATTTCACCATGTTAGCCAGGCTGGCCTTGAACTCCTGACTTCAAATGATTCACCTGCCTAAGTCTCCCAAAGGGCTGGGATAACAGGCGTGAGCCACCATTCCCAGTTTGCAATAGGCTATTAAGTTCTAGATATTAATTTGAGATGTGTAAATTTTAACCTAGTGGCTATATCAGCTAGATTGTAGCTTCTGTAAAGGTAGAAATCATGTCTGACTTTCATATGATTATAAATGTAGTATTTAACATGTGCTGTAAGATGTGCTATTTTTAGTCATTACTTAAGAATCTTCCTAAATGTGGCTATTATTTGGAATAGTTGCTTGAGAGGCAAAGGGAAGGGAATCAAAATGTATGTGAAAATAGATGAATCACGGGACTAGGGATATCATTAGGATTTGATGATGAGTCCTCACATGGTGAGGACTGGTGTTCATGAAGAGATGAAAAGAAGGACTAAGAATCAATTTGAAGAAACCCAAAAATCCATTTGTTTACTTGCCTAGAGTTGTGCGTGCACACTGATGACAATTTCTACGTATGATTCATTTATTTGCTTTTTAAAATAATTTTGTAAACTTTCTTCCAATACATTATTAACATCACTTGAAATTAGTGACAGTCATTTAAAAGGTATCACTTACTCATAATGGCTATTTCAGGTCTGTGTGTGTGTGTGTGTGTATGTGTGTGTGTGTATGTATATACAAGTATATGTATATATATACATGTATATATGAATGTATATATACACATGTATATATGAATGTATATATACATGTGTATATATGAATGTATATACACGTGTATATATACACACACATATATAAGTGTGTATATATACATATATAAAATGCATATATATATGCAATGAACACTTTCAGTTGATTGAAAATTCATAAAAAATTAAAACCTTAAATGAAAACAAGGAAATATTTAAACTCACGTATTATTAGCATAAGCACTTAAAGAATGAGAAACCGTTAGTCACTGATAATTTTTATATTTCAAAAACAACACTTTCCCTTTTAAAATATAAATAATACAAAGATTGCACCATACAACATCAACTTGACATTTTTCTATACCACAAAGTTCATCAAGCACAATCACTTCATCTGGTATACTATAAGGCATCCCAATGAACAAGGGCATTGCAATTCACTGATTAAGATAGAGTCCCATCATTAATGGGAAAAGAAGCAGTAACTCCATAGCTTTGGGAATTGCTGTAACATGGAGAGCCTGATATTACATTTTTGTCATACATATTTTAGTGTATCTTGGCAGGAAACACATTGTTTTATATAGCAAATTCTTTGGAATACTTGACTTCATCTGAGGTGAAATGAAAAATGTACCTGAACTCCAGAGTGTCTGCCATGTAATTAGTTCCCTTGCTGCTGGGATGGTAGAACGTGAAATTATGGCTCATATATCTGTTGAATCAGTCTTTCTGGTCCAATCTTAGTATTATTACTACTAATCCTTTTCTCTTTCCTTGGCTGTTCACAGTCCCATGAGGCTTTTCAATCAAGAGTCTTAATAAAAGACTGAGCAGCTCCATATGGCTGTGCAATGGTGAATGTAGAATGGGTCATTGGGAAGAATATTCAGAGAGAACGGCACTAATAGATTCTGTGACTTCAAAAGCAATAATTTCAAGTGACAATTAGAGGAAATCACACAAGAGATTTATGTCCAGTGGTACAATATATGCCATATTTAAAATGACTCCTAAAATGAAGGATGAATCCCATCCAGGTTTTGGGAGAAAGAAAACAAAACACCATAAATCATCTTCATTCATTTGTATCTTAATGTCAAAGTCTTGTCCATAACTGAAATCAAGTACTTAATATGAATGCTTCAAAAGTCAAAAACAAAGAAAAATTAATAGTGTTTTGGAAAATTTTATGGGCATCTAACTCAGTGAAAAAGTATAGCTGTGAAATCAGACAGACATGGCTTTGAATTCTGTCACCTAGACTGTATGTGAACTTGAACAAAAAAACTTACTATTTATATTCTCACTTTTCTCAGCTGTAAAATACAGATGTAAGAAATAATTTGCAGCAATTTTAACTATTAAGGTAATATTTATGAGAGTTTTCCATGTACTACTCAACACAGTGTAGTTGCTCAATATATTGCAGGTATTCTTTTTTATATATCTTATGTTCAAGTGAGACTGAAGATAATTTAGGAAATTCTACATGCTCTGAAATAATCTTTTGCCATGCGTGGATGGGCTTCTCTATTGCCTGCTCCTTTGCTCCTAAGAACCTCTCATTTGGAATCATCTTTGTGTGTGTGTGTGGGTGGGTACTAATCCCTGCACTGGGTTTCTACATACCGGTTTACAAATTTCAACTTAAGATCTGCTTGAATTAGAACCAATTCCTTGAATCCTAGAGCAAAAGTAGAAGTTGGAGTCAAAAATCCTGAATTCTGGCCGGGCGTGGTGGCTCAAGCGTGTAATCCCAGAACTTTGGGAGGCCGAGGTGGGCGGATCACAAGGTCAAGAGATGGAGACCATCCTGGCCATGATGAAACCCCGTCTCTACTAAAATTACAAAAAATTAGCCGGGTGTGGTAGCACCTGCCTGTAGTAGCACCTGCCTGTAGTCCCAGCTACTCAGGAGCCTAAGGATGAGGCAGAAGAATTGCTTGAACCCAGGAAGCAGAAGTTGCAGTGAGCTGAGATTGCGCCACTGCACTCAAGCCTGGTGACAGAGCAAGACTCCGTCTCAAAAAAAAATTAATAATAAATGAAAAAAAAAGAAAGAAAAGAAAAAAAGAAAATCCCTGAATTCTGTTCATTATAGTTTGGAAAGAAAGATGTGCGAGGCAACCACAAGATTTGCCTAAGAAAATGTCAAGTGAGAAAAGAGATGAATTGTGTGAAACGAGCTGTGACAAAAAGAGGAATGAGCAAAGGCAAAGCAACAACAATCCCCAATAAATATGTACATTAATAAGCTAGAATATGACTTTTAAACAAACAAAGACAATATTTTTGAGCTACAAGTAATCTCATGATACTCTTTTGTTCTTTTGACCTAAGTAAAAAAAAAAAGTATCTGTTTTATCTACCTTATTTAGAGTAACTGTTTAATTTAGTCTTCCTAATTTAGTAGTGGGAACCATCTAATTCTCTTTTTCTTTTTGTATTTAAGTCAAAGATGGTGAGTTAAGGGTTAAGAAAAAAAATACTTGTGTATTTTCTAGACTTGCATGCTTTTGATAACCCAGTGTTTTTTCTGTATTAAAAAATTATATATTACTATGTTGTTTTTCTGTAGCCCTCAGTTGAACGATGAAATAATAAATATATATTTATGAGGAAAAATATGTTGGCTTTAAATATAAGCCAAATGTATAGGGACATTAATATTCCAATTATAATATTCATAGAAAGAAGGTAGGTGGTGAAATAGGTGTTTTGTGGTTTGAAAAAAAGTGGTGAAAATTAAAAATACCTTATTTAAAAAGACTGGCATGTAACCTATCAATGGGATTCTTATGTAATTTTAATTTTGTACTTGTTAAGGAAGATGTGCTACAAAATAAAGTGAGTGACAGATATGCTTGTACTGCTTTGTCCTCACTAAAATATTCCCTCTTGCCTTATAGGGTACATAAAATATTCTAATTTTATCTCATTGTCTACCTCCTCTATAGAAATGCACTAGTTTCTTCTGCTTATATGGCCATGCTTTTAAGATAGATTTAATTATCTTCCTTTTCTCTATTTTTTTAAGTCTTTTCCCCTTTGGTATTCTATATGTGCAAAGAGACTATTGAAAAACATAAAAAGTATTTTCAAAAGAGCAAAGCTAAGTTTTGCTTTTTTGAAGTAAGCAAGAACTGTATTGAGAGTCTTTGTCATATCTCAAATTGAGGAAATTAGGGAATAATTTGTGTTTTTAGGGACAGAGAAGGTTTTAAAAATTGGATAACTAGTTGGAAAAAGTGAAAGTTTGTGATAGAGTATTGGGTTGGTCGATTCAGTGAAGCAAAGGTCTTGAACTGAGCTGCCATGATATTAGTATTAGAAAGAAAGTGATTTTAAACATTTCAATTCATCACTTTCTAGGAGCAAGCATTTTCTAAAGTAAGTAGCTAAGTTTTTTGTTTTGTTGTTTGTATTGTTTAGCACCTAAAAAGGAAAATTGCTATGAAGAAGAAAGCAAACTAGTATAACATGTAAAATACTTAGAGGTAAAATTACAGATCACTATAAAGTGGGCAGTGAGAGGATGCAGGATATATTGTGAATATTTTAGCTCTTATTTTACTGTTTGAATGGGTGAAAACAAGGAAATGAGAATAACTGTTTAGTCAAATGGTTTTAGAGACTGAGAATTGGAAGAAACATTTACTCAGAGCTCATTTGTTTTGAAAGTGACAAAACCTGTATCTACCTAGCTCACTGTGGTGGTTAATTTTATGTGTCAACTTGACTGGGCTACAGGGTGCCTACATTTTTCTTTAAGTATATTCTGTGTGTCTGTGAAGGTGTGTTCGTATAAGCTTAACATTTAAATTAATAAACTGAGTAAAGAAACTTTTGCTCCCCAATGTGATTGTGCCTCATTCAATCCATTAAAGGCCTGAATAAAACAAGATATATGAGTAAGAGAAAATTGATGCTCTCTGCCTGAATTTTGAGCTGAAACATCCATTCATCTTTTTCTGCCTTTAGACTCAGACCCAGACTAGAACTTGTCATGGTTCTCAGGCCTTTGAACTGATGCTGGAGCTATATATTGACTCTCCTTGGTCTCCAGTTTGCAAACTGCAAATACTGGGATAGCTATATGGTATAGACAGATATTAACATCATAAACATAGATATAGAACACATGTACACAGATTTTATTTGTTCTATTTTTCTACAGACTCCTGGCTAATACACATTTTTATAATGGGAGTAAAGTAATAGCCATCTTAGTCAAGTCTGGCTGCTGTAATAAAAATGCCATAGACTGGGTGTCTTAAATGAGAAATTTTTTTTTTCACAGTTCTGGAGGCTGGGAAATCCAAAATTAAAATGCCAGCAAAATTTGTTCCTGGTGAGGTTTCTCTTCCTGGTATACAGGCCTTCCCACTCATCCTCACATGGTGGGAAGAGAGAGAGAGAGAGAGAGAGAGGCACAGAAAGAGTACAAGCTCCCTAGTGTCTCTTCGTTGAAGAGTCATAATCTTAGATTCTTAATGAGTGCTCTACCCTCATAACCTCATATGAACCTGATTACCTTCCAAAGTCCCCATCTCCATATGCCATCACTTTGGGGGTTAGGGCATCAACATATGAATTTTGAGGGAGCAGTGCATTCCATAGCACTCATGTGAGAAATTTTATAGAATATAATGTTAAAGAATATTTTCCTAGAAGCAAAAAAAAAGTAAAACAAATTAAGCACATATGCTTCATCTAAACTCAAAAGTTATGATAGCCAGAAGATGCTCCTTTGTCTCACTGGGATTCTTGTCCTCTCACCTCAGTTTATCTTATTCTATCTCTTTCATCATCCTGTTACTCAACATGATCTCATTTTGTTTACCCTTGACAGATTGAATATGACTTTCAAAAAACACTATCCATATAATACAGTTTTCTTGTACTTACCAGAGAAATGAAACAGATTTCTCAAATTAGTCTTCTGTATTAGAGGTATAAGTGTTAAGAACTTATGCAGCCTGAAAACTTGAGTGTATTTACATATTGCGGCACCTTGGTCAAATCACCGATAGTTGGAAATATGAGGTCAGATATTCCACGTAGACAAAAGAACTCAAGAGCTAAGCAACAAATAGTAGATGTGCCGAGTATAGATAATGTGCACATTAGTTTCCCTCTAATTGCAGATGTGAGAATAAATTTTACCTGGCAGAGCATTTACGGATTTGGAAGATCTTGCAGAGATCAGGGTCACACACAGCATGCACACTGTCAGAACTGTAGCAAACGCTTCAGTTCCAATCTTATAAATTTTTAGACACCTTAGATTTAATCTTGTTCAATCAATTTATTTTATAGTTGAAGTAATAAACCAGAGAAATAAAGTGTCTTGCCTCAAATTTAAAAACAAAATAGTGAATAAAATGAGATTAGAACCAAGATCATGTAACATGTGAGATAACTCTCATTCCAGTACACCATGTGTGATGCCAAAGATGTTTTAGCCAATTCACATGTGTATATCCAAGTGAATGCTTACGGTGTGTATACACATGCACATGTCTGTGTATATCTGTGTGTATTTTTACATATACATTTCATTGGCCATTTTATAATTCAGATAGAGATTTAGATAGGAACTATGCATATAAATAAAATGTAAAAGCTTAGTTTTATCATCTTGTAATTGGGTGAGGACTCCAAGTATGATGAAAGCTTTAAAACCACATATGATTTGAGAAATTAAATCCCATGTTTTAAAAATTTTCATGGCAAAAGGAAAACAAATTAAATATAAATGAGCAATTAAAAATATAACGGGGAGGGAGGAAGATGGCGCTCTAGAAACAACCCATGATTGCAGCTCTCAGTCAAGATGCAGAGGGTGAGTTCACACCACATTTCCAGACAGATCTTTAGAGCCAACAGAGTGGGGAAAAGCCCAGGTGTAAGAGGGACGCAGGACGCAAGCACAGCGGTATCCGCTGGGGTGGCTGGGTGGCCAGGCAGCCAGGGCCGCAGCGCAGCGGCGCAGTGGCACAGCTCACAAAACACATGGGTCTGGGCACCCTGTTAAACTGGCAATTTGAGACTTGGGAGGGCAGATTGCCATGTTCATCTGATTGAATGGGTTTTGGACGGTGAACCAGACCAGGAGATTTCTGGGAGGCGAATTGTGAACCAGCGCAGCAGGTTGCCGCACAGGAAATCACACAGATCCCGGTGACCTTTGGCCGGCTGCTGAGGCACCCGGGAGAAAGTCAACCCTACAACTTAAAAAAAAAAAAAAAAAGCAAAAAGGCTCGGAGGCAGGGAGCCAAGTGATCAGGCTC
>JAPYYA010004535.1:0-11696 GCA_028533165.1 Leontopithecus rosalia | reverse complement strand
CGTTGCAGCACTGTTTATAATAGCAAAGACCTGGAACCAACCCAAATGCCCATCGATGATAGACTGGACTGAGAAAATGTGGCACATATACACCATGGAATATTATGCAGCAATCAAAAATGATGAGTTTGTGTCCTTTGTAGGGACATGGATGAATCTGAAGAACATCATTCTCAGCAAATTGACACAAGAACAGAAAATGAAACACTGTATATACTCACTTATAGGCGGGTGATGAACAATGAGAATACATGGACACAGGGAAGGAAGTACTACACACTGAGGTCTATTGGGGGAAATAGGGGAGGGACAGCAGGGGGGAGTGGGGGAGGGATGGCATGGGGAGAAATGCCAAATATGGGTGAAGGGGCAGAAGGCAGCAAAACACACTGCCACGTGTGTACCTGTGCTACTATCTTGCATGTTCTGCACATGTACCCCAAAACCTAAAATGCAATTAAAAAAAAAAACTGGCACTAGGCAAGGATGTCCTCTCTCACAACTCCTATTCAATATGGTATTGGAAGTTCTATCCAGAGTAATTAGGCAAGAAAAATAAATAAAGGGCATTCAATTAGGAAAAGAAGAAGTCAAATTGTCCCTATTTGCAGATGACATGATTGTATATTTAAAAGACCCCATTGTCTCAACCCAAAACCTCCTTAAGCTGATAAGCAACTTTAGCAAACTCTCAGGCTACAAAATCAATGTGAAGAAATCACAAGCATTCCTATATAACAATAAAAGACAAACAGAGAACCAAATCAAGAGTGAACTGCCATTCACAATTGCTGCAAAGAAAGTAAAATACCTAGGAATACAACTAACAAAGGAGGTAAAAGATCTCTTCAAGGAGAACTACAAACCACTGCTCAAGGAAATAAGAGAGGACACAAACAGATGGAAAAATATTCCATGCTCATGGTTAGGAAGAATCAATTTGTGAAAATGGCCATAGTGCCCAAAGTAATTTACAGGTTTAACACTATCCCCATCAAACTAACGATGACCTTCTTCACAGAACTGGAAAAAACCACTTTAAACTTTTTTGGTTTAGGGAACCAAAAGAAAGCCTGCATAGCCAAGACAATCCTAAGCAGAAAGAACAAAGCTGGAGGCATCACACTACCTCACTTCAAACTATACTACAAGGCTACAGTAATCAAAAGAGCATGGTACTGATACCAAAACAGAGATGTAGACCAATGAAACAGAACAGAGGCCTCGGAGGCAATGCCACACATCTACAACCATCTGATCTTTCACAAACCTGAAGAAAACAAGCAATGGGGAAAGGATTCCCTGTTTAATAAATGGAGTTGGGAAAACTGGCTAGCCATGTGCAGAAAGCAGAAACTGGACCCCTTCCTGACACCTTACACTAAAATTAACTCCAGAAGGATTAAAGATTTAAAGATAACTACTACACCATAAAAACCCTAGAAGAAAACCTAGGCAGCACCATCCAGGACATAGGCACAGGCAAGGATTTCATGACTAAAACACCAAAAGCAATGACAACAAAAGCCAAAATGGACAAATGGGATCTAATTAAATTTAAGAGCTTCTGCACAACAAAACAAATAATCCTTAGAGTGAACTGGCAACCAACTGAATGGGAAAAAAATTTTGCAATCTACCCATCTGACAAAGGGCAAATACCCAGAATCTACAAAGAACTAAAGCAGATTTTAAAAAACAAACAAACCCATTCAAAACTGGGTGAAGGACATGAACAAGACACTTTTCAAAAGAAGACATATATGATGCCAACAAACATATGAAAAAATGCTTCTCATCATTGGTCATTAGAGAAATGCAAATCAAAACCACATTGAGATACCATCTCATGCCAGTTAGAATGGCGTTCATTAAAAAATCTGGAGACAACAGATGCTGGATAGAATGTAGAGAAAAAGGAACACTTTTACACTGTTGGTGGGAGTGTAAATTAGTTCAACCATTATGGAAGACGTGTGGCAATTCCTCAAGGATCTAGAAATAGAAATTCCATTTGACCCAGCAATCCCATTACTGGGTATATACCCAAAGGATTATAAATTGTTCTATCATAAAGACACATGCACACGTATGTTAATTGCAGTGCTGTTTATGATAGCAAAGGCCTGGAATCAACCCAAATGCCCATCAATGATAGACTGGACAAAGAAAATGTGGCACATATACACGATGGAATACTATGCAGCCATAAAAAATGATGAATCCATGTCCTTTGTAGAGACATGGATGAATCTAGAGACCATCATTCTCAGCAAACTGACACAAGAACAAAAAACACCAAACACCAAATGTTTTCTCTCATAGGCGGGTGATGAACAATCAAAACACTTGGGTACAGAGAAGAGAACCACACTCACTGGGCTAGGCGTAGGGGTGGAGGGGGGGCGAGGGGAGGAAAAGCAGGTGGGGCAGGGAGGATGGGGAGGGATAACACCAGGGGAAATGCCTGATGTAGGCGACGTGGGGAAATGGCGGGGGGTGGGTGGAGACAGCAAACCACCATGGCATGTATGTACCTATGCAACAATCCTGCAGGATGTAGGACGTGCATGTGTACACCAGAGCCCAAAATAAAATATAAATAAATAAATAACAGGAACCAAAGTCTGGCCTCTGGATGTGCTCATTGCAACTGGAGCATCATTGCTTGTAGGCCCTCTCAGTAAATGGAACTCAGAAATATATGTATATGCACAAACTCATGTATATACAGATATCTATTATTTCTATATTTAGTTATTTGTATCTATATTAAATTGAATATGAGTTCATATTGATGTATCCACCTGTAATCCACCAGTACTAAATGATTTAGTCTTGCCTTCCCTTTTGCTTACTTGTAACTTCCTATTACAACACTAAAATACCTCCTGCCATCCAGACATACATTACCTGTTTGTTCAAGCCTAGTATACATGCATGGTAGTTTCAGAATTGTTCATCTGTACTGCCATAAGAAGCAACATTATCAACTAGACCACAGCACTTATATGTAGTTCCTTTTGTCTTTACTCTTAGTCTTCACTCATTTCCAAAGTTATTTAGGTCAACACTTTTTCTTTTAATTAATATATTTTATTTTTTAGGGAAACTTTACGTTTGTGGAAAAACTGAGTGGAAATTACAGAGAACCACCATATGCCTCTTTTCCTGCATGCTCACTGTTTTCATATTATTTCCTATTATTAACATTTTTAATTAGTGTAATACAATTGATAAATATTGATACATTATTATTAACTAGCATCCATTGTTTACATTAGGGTTCACTCCTTGTATTATACAGTTTTATGAGTTTTGACAAATGTATAATTTCATATATTCACCATTACAGTATCATATATAATAGTTTCATCACCACTAAAAAACCCACGTTTCATCTACCTAATCTTACTCCCTCCTCCAAGCTCTGGCAACAACTGAACTATTTAGTGTCTAAGGTTTTGCCTTTTCTGGAATATCATAAAAAAATGAAATCATAGAGCATATGGTCTTTTTAACCTGGTTTCTATCACTTAACAGTGCACATTTAAGGTTCTTTGTGTCTCTTTGAAGTTCAATGACTCTTTAATTTTTATTATTAAATAATATTTCATTGTATGGATGGACTATACTTTACTTCCCTACTGAAGGACACCTTAGTTGCTTCCAGTTTTGGTGATTATTAATAATGTTACTATAAACATCCTTGCACATAAGATTCCAAGTCAATTGGGTAAATATCTAGGAGCATTATGGTATGGTTTTAGTTTTGGCAGAAACTACCAACCTATTTTCCAAAGCAGCTGTGCCATTTTTCTTTCCCACCAACAATGATTGAGACTTTCTATTGTTCTGCATCCTGAGCAGTAATTGATATTATCAGATTTTTGGGTTTTAGTAATTCTAATATATGTGTAATATATTTCATTGCTGTTTTAATTTGCAGTTTTTTTCAATGGCATGTTATGTATCTTTGGGTATCTTTTTCATGTGCTTATTTTTTATTTGTATATTTTCTTTGGGGAGGTGCCTATTTGATCTTCACCCATTATTCATTAGATTGTTTGTTCTTTTTGTTTAATAATTTTTATATGTTCTAGATAGATATATATGCATATGTAAATATATATGTGTGTATATGTGTGTATGTATATATACACGTGTGTGTGTCTGTGTGTGTGTATATGTATTCAAAATATATATACATTCTGAATATTCTGGATATTTATCAGGTATGTGATTTACAAATATTTTCTCCCAGTCTATGGCTTATATTTTTTATTCTCTTAATAGTGTGTCTTGCAGAGTCATTTGTTTTGAAAATTTTGAATGTAATGAGTAATTTAACACTTATGAATTCAGCATTATTTTTGTACTGGTCTAATGTAAATTTACTCTGTTCACATCTTTAAATTATTCATTTATTTACAATCTGTTCAGATGGAGTTAGCCGCCCAACAATATCTTTAACCCAGTTTGATTCTAAATTAAGAGAACTAGAGAGGACACATCATCATGGAAGACCACAGCATCCTGTGATTTCCCAGTAACATCACCGTTCCTTTCCTCATAGCACTCATCTGGAAGAATATCAAAAGGGAACGCTTGTTTTTCTGAGAGTCATCTCCAACTACAATTCCATCAAAGAAAAACAAGAAGCCAGTGAAGTGAAAAGAAAATAGATTCTATACCATTTAAAACAATTGCACTAATTTTATGTAGCGGTAAACATCAATTTATTCAGCAGTAGATTTCAATTATGTTTCTAATTTGCAAATGCTGCCCTCCAGTAGATCTCAAATTAGAGGGCTAAGCACTAAGGAATGGCAAGGCAGACACTGCAATTAGAAATTCCTCTAAAATATTCAATTAACTATTTGGGAAGGTAGTAAATGGTTCACCTTATTTATTAATAAAAGGCATATATGACAATTGATTTATATTGGATTCATAACAATGTTTCTGTGACTGGTTTCCATTTTCTGTTTTGAATATATCTAGTTATATCTGAATCTGCCCTGGAATGGTTGATATTTGAGTAAGTTTGAAGATTGCCATGGAAAATAATTATTTGCTTACTCTAAAAGATATTACAAGAACTCGTCTAATTCTTATTATAAAGGGATTTGTTGTGTGCAACAGAGCACCAGAAATAAGAAAGCCATTTCCATCATATTCCCAACATTGTAAGAAGATACTCAAAAGAGATCCTTGTCTAATTCTTTAAAAAAATTTTTTCAGATTCCCATCATGTTTTGTAGCCTCTCCAATCCCAAAGAAATGTGAGAGTCAGACAGAACCGTATTTACAGTCATAGTTTAGCTTAAACAATTTGGGAATTTCTCTCCGAGGCTTAGTTTCTACAACTAAGAAGGAACCAGGAAAAATACATGCCTTATAAGCTTATTGTGAGGGCTAATTGAAATAATTAAGATGAAATCCGCAAGGCCACCAGGGTAATGTTAGCTCCCACTTCTTTATATGTTGAATTTTCTTTCCTTTGAAATATACTCACCATAAGCTTTCATAGTTCACATAGTATGCCAGAGTCATGAACTTAGTGTTCTATTTCATTTCTTTTTAAAAAATACCAAAACTCACACACACATATGGTCCAGCTGCCCTCTTCCACACTTTCCATGTGCCTACCCTTCATGTGGAAGCTCCCACCCCAAGGTCCCTCTCCATGGCCTCCCCTGCAAGCAAGCTCTGAATGAAGGATATTGCACATTCCAGCATACTTTGAATATCATTTGCATATTTATTTTCATGAAGATAAGAATTGTATGCTCTATGCCTCAGACTATCTAACATCTCCACAGTAGGTTCTCAGAAAGCGTTTAGGAATTAATAAAAGGTAGAAAGAGAGGAAGGGAGAGAGGTAAGGAAGGAGGACAGGGAAGGAAGAAAGGAAGAAAGGGAGGGAGGGAGGGAGGGAGGAAATTAAGGAGGGAGGGAGAGAGGGAAGGTTGTAGTTAGAAGACAAACATGAAGAGCCTTTCTCCTTTTGCAAGCACCCACCTAGAGAATAAAGCAAACTTTTTTTTTCTTTATTAGATCAGAGGGAACTGTTAAGAAACCTGCAGCACATTAGTATAAAGGAAGTTCTGTTTAGCTTCCTCTACTAAACCTAAATGACTCCTCGTGGTTTGTCCTGTTATCACTCTTAATATTTATGCTGAGATCTGGGCAAAACTTTCAAGGCTTTGAATTCTCTGAGCCCTCAAATTTCTTCTTGTATTACTCCAATAATATAAAATTCTCTAGATTTCTTTTCACCCTGCAAATGGTCTCAAGTATCATTTATGCATGTGGCTGCAAGGGAAGAACACAGGCTTCACTCCATCTGGGCAAGTCTGTTTGGTCAGATCTTTAATTTTAATGAAGTCCTACTGAATAAAACTTAAATGCCAGAGAAGGGTTTTATTTTATTTTATTTTTTTAGCTTCCAACAGATATCAAGCATTTTATTCAATTATTGAATGGAAACAACAGATTACAGCAGCATTAACAAGACCTGGGATATCATCACCAGTCAAAATCACAGATATTTCATAGTGCAAGAACATTGTTTCAGAATCTCAAAGTGCTCCTCCTATGCAACATGACTTTGGAATTGCAATAGTTGTTTGACTTGGCATTTTAATATATAATGTGTTTATAAAGAGGCACATATATTACTCTTCCAGAATTATAACTCCATATGCATTTCAATATAATTGGTTTCCTTTGTCATCTTCTGAACTTTGCATTTTAAAATATTATTCTGATGTTAAGAATGCACAATGAAGTAAGGATAGAATTTTCAATAACTGGTGTTGGAGAAATTGGATATCCGCATACAAAAAATAAAAATAAAATTGGATTCTTATCTTAAACCCTACACAAAAATTAACTCAAAATGGATCAAAGACACAGACATAAGACCTGAAACTATAAAATTCCTAGAAGAAAACACAGGGGATGACATTGGTCTGGGCAATAACTTTTTGGATATGACCCTAAAAGCACAAGCAATGAAAGCAAAAATAGACAAACACAATTACATCAACTAAAAAAGATTTCACACAGTAAAGAAAGCAATCAACAGCGTGAAGAGACAACTTACAGGTTGCAGGAATATGCCTGCACACCATACAGCTGAGAAGGAGTTAATATTCAAAATATACAAGGAACTCAAACAACTCAATAGCAAAAACAAAAAACAACAAAAACAAACCAAAACCAACTATCTATCAGTTAACAATGGGCAAAAGAGCTGAATAAACATTTCATAAAGGAAGATATACGAATGACCAACAGGTCATATAAAAAGATGCTCTATACCACTAATCATCAGGAAAATACAAATCAAAACCACAATGAGATAACCCCTCACACATGCCAGAATGGCTATTATCAAAGATAAGTGATAACAAAAGTTGGCAAGGCTGTGTAGAAAATGGAACCCTGTACACTGTTGATGGGAATGCACATTAGCACAATTATTACGAAAAACAGTAAGGAAATTCCACAAGATACCAAAAACAAAACTACCATATAATCCAGCAATCCCACCCCTGGGCATATGTTCAAAGAAAATGAAATCAGTATCTTGAAGAGGCATCTGCACCCATATGTCCACTGCAGCATCATTCACAATAGCCAAGACATGGAACCAATCCTAGCATCCATCGATGGATGAATGAAGAAAATGTCACACACACACACACACACACACACACACACACACACACACACGATATCAGGAAAGCAAACACCACATGGCATGGTCTCACTCATATGTGGAATCCAAGAAGGTTGGACCCAGAAACAGAGAGCAGAAGGCTGGCTACCAGAGGTGGTGGCAGGATGAGAGTGGGAAATTAGGAGGTGTTGATTAAAGGGCACAAACATTTAGGAATAAAATGAATAAGGTCTTCAGAGCTAATGTACGGCATGGTGACTGTGTTAATAATAATGTATTATAGACTTGAAAATTGCTAAGAGAGTAGATCTTCAGTATTCTCACCACAAAAAACATTGAACTATGTGAAGTGATAGATATGTTAATTAGTTTGATTGTGGTCAACATTTCACAATGCAAATATGCATCAGAACATCATGCTGTACATCTTAAATATATTCCATTTTTATTTTTTTAATTATAACTCAATAAACCTAGAAAAAACTAAAAATAAAAATATCAGTCTGAAAAGTGGTCTGCAGGTTTCACTAGCTGCTGAAAGGGGCTATGGTCCTTCCTAGATGCTAGGCCCTATTCTATGGTTTTCCATATATTATTAGGTGAATCCTCCCAGTCACATTATGAGGCAGGTATTAATCTACTAAAAATACAAAAAAATTAGCTGGGCGTGGTGGCACGTGCCTGTAGTCCCAGCTACTCGGGAGGCTGAGGCAGGAGAATTGCTTGAACCCGGGAGGTGGAGGTTGCAGTGAGCCAAGGTTGCACCACTGCACTCCAGCCTGGTGCCTGGTGACGGAGTGAGACTCTGTCTCAAAAAAAAAAAAATTAAGATGAAAAAAATTGAGGCTTACAGAGTAGACAAATTCCCAAGGACAAAGCCAGTAAGTGACATAGTTGGCAACAAAATCTAGAAATCCAGGCCCCTAAGCTTTCTGCACCGCTCCTTGATGAAGTAACAACCTTACCATGGTCCAGTGAGAAGGCAGTGGCCAGACTTGTCCCAAGCCCAGTAGTACTTCCTTCCCTCAGTGTTTCCTTCTCCCAGTGCTGTTCAGAAAGAGGTCAAAAGTGAGCAGATGCCCAAGCTCAACTGAGGGGCCCAAGGCACACTCAAGAGGGACCTTCTATTGCAAGAACATAAGACGTCCACCAAGGGCTGTGCAGAACAGGGTTTGCTTTCTTTTGCCAAATGCTCCTGGAAAAGTTCCCCAAACTTTTACTTTCTGTGATCACTTAATGAACATTTAACTTAATCATGGACTAATCTCAGGTAAATTTTTTAAAGGTGTTATCAGGAATTTTCCAGCAACAGAGAGGAAATGCAGTGTTCTAGGTTAGTAATAATAAAATCTGTTTCTAACAGTGAGAGAGGTAATATTTTTCTCTTTCCCTAAAACCTGCCATCCCTGTTGATGATAGAGAACTCAATCCAACAAGAGGGTTTCTTTCTGCATTTTTCTTGTTTTTCAAATTGAAAAGTAAAAACTATACATATTTATGGTGTACAACATGATGTTTTAATATTTGTATACATTTTGGAATGGTTACATCAAGATTTTTAACATAGGCATTACCTCATATACTTATTTTTGGAGTGAGAACACTTAAAAATCTACCCTTCTAGAAATTTGCTAATGTATAGTATATTACTACTAATTGCAGCCTCATTATGTGTAATAGATCTCTTGAACTTATTCCTCCTGTCTAACTGGAATTTTGTGTCTGTTGACCATCATCTCCTCAATCCTCCAACCCCCACCGTCTAGTAGCCCCATTCTACTCCCTGTCTCTGAGGCTTACCTTCTTAGATTATACACATAAGCAAGACCATGCAGTATTTGTCTTTCCGTGTCTGGCTCACTTCACCTAAACCAATGCCCTCCAGATTCAGCCATGCTGTCACAAATGATAGAACTTCTTTGTTTCAAAGAGCCCTCATACTCTTGCTCTCTCAAATTCTCCTGTTCTTCTGCCTTCTGCCATGGGATGAGTAGCAAAAAGGCCCTCACCAGATGTAGTCCCTTGACCTTGGACTTCAAACTCCAGAACCATAGGAAATAAATTTTTCTAAATAAATTAGCATGAGGGCTACTTTAAAGGTTGAATAATATTTCTTTATTTACTCATCCATCAATGGACACTTAAGTTGACTCCATATCCTGGCCACCATGAACAGTGCTGCAACAAACATGAAAATGCAGACTTCTCCTCAAGCCACTAGTTTTTTCTTTGATTATATGCCCAGAAATTAAATTGCTGGATCATAAGGGAGTTCTATCTCTAATCTCTTAAGAAATCTCCATACTGCTCTTCACAATGGCTGTATTTTTTAAATCTATTTTATTATACTTTAGGTTCTGGGGTATGTGCGCAGAACATGCAGGATTGTTGCATAGTACATACATGGCAATGCGGTTTGCTGCCTCCATCCCCATCACCTATATCTGGCATTTCTCCCCATGTTACCCCTCCCCAACTCCCTACCCTCTGCTGTCCATCTCCTAGTCCTCCCCCAGCAGACCCCAGTGTGTGATGCTCCCCTCCCTGTGTCCATGTGTTCCCATTGTTCAACACCCGCCTATGAGTGAGAACATGCGGTGTTTGATTTTCTGTTCTTGTGTCAGTTTGCTGAGAATGATGGTTTCCAGATTCATCCATGTCCCTACAAAGGACACAAATTCATCGTTTTTTATGGCTGCGTAGTATTCCATGGTGTGTATGTGCCACATTTTCCTTGTCCGGTCTATCATCAATGGGAATTTGGGTTGGTTCCAGATCTTTGCTAGTGTAAACAGTGCCACAAGGAACATATGTGTTCATGTGTCTTTATAACAGAATGATTTATAATCCTTTGGGTATATAGTTTTTTAAAAAACCTTTCTGCAGATGGGATTCAGGAGGATGTTGGAAAATTCCCCTCTTGACACTGAAAATTTTCCCCAAGCTGACACTAAAGGTCAGTAGTTTTAGGAAGTAGTGGATTAGATAGGATCTCCAAACTGGTCTTTATCAGAAAGTACCACTGAGAACTTGGAAGTGCTCTTCAGCACAAAGTGGGGCCAGCACTGGAGCTGCTTGGGTTCAGACATCACATGCCAAGGGTGACTTGGTTTCACACCATGAGTTTCTTAGACCTAGAGCTACCCCACCAAAAGAGCAAGTCTCCCAGAACTCCCAGCCTACTGTGTGCTCCCTGGCCCTGGCCCTGGCCCTTTCTCCTTTTCTGATTTTGGTTCCCTTAAACTCTATCGTCTGGTTCCCAATCTCCCTTTCAGTGTATGAAAGATATCTGCCTTGAAAAATCTGCCTAAACAAGGAAACAATTTTTAAACTTTCTGGACTGCAAATTATTCATTCACAATTTATTGAGGCCAGTGAGGTGGCTCACACCTGTAATCCCAGCACTTTCAAAGGCCGAGCCTGGAGGATCACTTGAGGTCAGGAGTTCAAGACCAGCCTGGCCGAAATGGTGAAACCCCATCTCTTCTACTTAAAAAAAAAAAAAAAAAAAAAAGAGGACGGATCCAAGATGGCCGATCGCTAACATCTCGGGATTGCAGTTCGCAGTTAAAGCTCATAGAACTAGAGGACGCCACACTTTCAGACAAATTCTGGTCGCTCAGGAGCGGAAGATTCCCAGTGGAGGAGCCACGCGGGGCAGTAGTTTCGCCGGCACCTCTGCACGGCAGCTCTTGGAGCTGACTAGGCGGGGCTGGCTCCCTTCTGACTGGGGTTTGGAGGAGCCGCGCAGGTTCCCAGCGCTGACTCCTGAGGCCGGCGCCGGCACCTAGGCGCAGAGTGAACACGACTGGTTCCCCTTCTGACCGAGGTTTGGAGCTCCGGGAAGGCAGACTCGCCTATTACGGACACAAGAAGGAAGCCAGACAGGAGAAGCCTGGGCAGAAAAACACCATCAGTCTTAACGCCGCTGTTCCTGGCCCTGGGAACTAACATCTTGGACATCCACTCAAGAGACCTAATCTGAAAGCTGGTAATTTCAAAGACG
>JAPYYA010004534.1:0-11696 GCA_028533165.1 Leontopithecus rosalia | reverse complement strand
CCCTATTTCCCCCAATAGACCTCAGTGTGTGGTACTCCCTTCCCTGTGTCCATGTGTTCTCATTGTTCATCACCTGCCTATGAGTGAGTATATACGGTGTTTCCTTTTCTGTTCTTGTGTCAATTTGCTGAGAATGATGTTCTCCAGATTCATCCATGTCCCTACAAAGGACACGAACTCATCATTTTTGATTGCTGCAAGTATTCTTAAAGAGACATTACATTAGAATTATAATATTTTTGATATAGAGGGGAACTGCATAGATGCATAATTCTTTAGGGACTCAAGAATAGAAAGTCAGCAAACTGTGGCCAGGTGGGAAAATCCAGCCTGCTGCCTGGTTTTGTAAATAAAGTTTTATTGGAACATAATCACCTGCATTTATTCATGTATCATCACTGGCTGCCTTTGTATTAAAAGAGCAGAGTTAAATAGTTGCAACAGAGACTTTACGGTCTGCAAAGTCTAAAATATTTTTTGCTTGGAAAGCTCCATTTTTGCTCCTTTCTATTTCTAGATAGGGAGTCAGAAATTATATTATTCACTAGTGTCTTTCCTACCTGTAAACATTAGGACAGGGTTATTCAAAGTCATTGAAATTGCTCCCTAACCTCAGACTTTTCCTTTTCCTACCATTCTTACCTGATATTCTCAGCTCCAGCCACATTAGCCTTTTTGCTGTTTTTGAAAAATACCATGTTGTATTCACTTCAGGACTTTTCAACAGCCCGGAGTTCTCTTTCCCCATATTCTCCCACGGATGGTTCCTTCAGTTCTTAGCTTCAATGCCCTGTGCTCAGGGAGGGGTTTCCTGACCACCAAATTCATAGCATTGTCCTCCTACTCCATCACTTATTAACTCATTTCTCTCTTATATTTTTCCACAGCACGAATCACCTTCTGAAATGGTTTAGTCTGTTTACTTACTGTCTGTTTTCATTAGATTGTCAACTCCAACACCTAGAGCATGTTTGGCACATAAGAGACCTCCGTATTTGTGATGGTGGCTGTTAAAATGCTCTTCTGTAAGGCAAAGTAAACAATATAATCCAGAGGACAACAGAGCCTGATTCAGATACAGAAATTTGTTTATCCTTATGTAAATTAATGTGTGGGAAAGTTCATAATTTCACAGACACTTAAGGCCTAATTTTACTTTCAAAATGCCCCAGGGAACCTCAAAAAACTCCTAGCTGAAAAGTATCTGTCTTAGTATAGTTTTTAGAACATCTTTATATTCTGTTTTACAAGTAAATACCCTATACCCTCTTTAGTTCCAAATTCTTGTCTGATGCTTGGGTTATTTTAGTAACCGTTTTTAGACATTTCAGTTTTCAGCTATAACATGAACTTGAGAGTAAAAGTAGAGTTATGTAACAAGTGAACAGCCTCCTCAATTATGACTAACTTTATGTATTGGTCTCACCATTTGTGTATGCAAGAATATATATGCTGGAAATCCTAGTGAAACCTAAATGACCTCATTTTTAATCAGTAGACTTCCTGTCCACTGATTAGCAGATCCTTCTGAGATTTCAAAGTAACCCTTTCTAGGAAAGAAAGCTCACTTACATTTGCTGCTTTAATTTTCAGATAAAGTTCATCTAGTGTGACATACTGTTCTCATTAGCTAAGCAAATGAGGTTACAGAATCTAGGTGGGCAATTCTTAGTGTAAAAGAAACAGCCATTTGACTCCAATTAAACAGATATGGCTTAGTAAATTTCTAGTGCTTTCACAAATTCAGTGATGTTATTTTAGATATTGCCAGGTAAATTTGATAGTACAGAATTAACAAAGAAAAAAACGTAATCCAGCTAGCTTCCCTTGCTCAAGATACTTGAAATGGAGTGGGGGTTACACAGAATGTATTCTAGGGAAATTGAACTTTTTTAATGTTAAACATTCCTAATTCAGCACAAAGCAGTGTTGTTTATGTAGTATTGTTGACTCACGAAACATTTGGGGCTCTGTGTATTTAAATACATCACCAGAGTTACTCTTTAATTAGTAAGATGCTGGTGTACTATTTAGTAAATTACTCCCGCAGTGAATTAAATGACCACCTCTTCTCTAGGAAAACAAAACCAAAACTGTCTTCTTGTGAATTTAATTTATATCTAATTTATGATCACTGTTAATTTTGATTTTAAACACATATTCTTTTATTTAAAGCTAACTTGTGACTTGTGCTCTGAATGGCACTAACTAAATTTACAAAACTGCTCGGTTTTCATGTCCACTAGTATCAATTGGTACCACCATTGTTAGTTGATAGCTCAACTGCATTGGATTATTTGGTGTTAACTGGAAATTTCTGTTAGATCACTTTTCTTGATACTGCAAAATTTCTGAGTTATGGTCAATATTGTGTCTGCCAAAATCATATATTGGAACTCTAACCCCCTATGAGACTATACTTGGAGAGAGGGCCTCTGAGGAGGTGATTAATGTTAAGTGAAGTCACTAGTGTCCTTATAAGAAGAAGAAGAAATGTCACAGAGCTCTCTCTCTCTCCCTGTGTATACAGAGAAGAGGCCATATAATAACACAGGGTAAGGCAGCCATCTACACATCAGGAAGCGAGACCTCACTAGAAATCAACCCCACTGGCATGATCTTGGACTTCTAGTCACCATGACTGTGAAAGGTAAATTTCTGTTATTTAAGCCCCTCAGCCTGTGGTAATTTTGTTATGGCAGTCTTTAAAACTAACATATTCTTTATTTTAAGAAGGATGTTTGATATATTTCATGCTTTTGAGAATGATTAGTGAGGCTGCAAAGGACTATATAGGAAAAATCAGAGAGGAGCCCCTGAGAAATTAAAACAATCATTGAAACATATGAGAAGCAACATTCCAACAACTATGAATAAATGTACATTGAAGGCACATCGAAAATCTTTCCACAATTGGTCTGGGTTTGATAAAAACATATTTGTTTTAAACCATACTCAGACTGATTCAGGTAATAAATTATCTGAAGAATTTGATTAAGAGCTATGGGATTTATAGCTAATATTAGCAAGAGCTCCCAAGATACTGCTATAGTGAACTTTCAGTGCAATATACATTGATTCATACAGGTAAGGGTGACTCTGCAGAGAAATGAAATACTGAGTCAGGTTATTTTCACACTGCCCTTGCCTGAAATGAGTTTTAGTGTGGGATGGTCACAGGTTGGGTATAACAATCTGCGATGAAGGAGTGATGGGGTGCATGCTGTAGGGTCCCAAGGTGTTTGCTTAGTTCCAGGATAGTTTCTCCCCTGATTCTAAGCTCTCTGCTAGAGAAGAATTGTAATTTGGGCTACTTGGCTTTTATCATTCATACCATCTTAGAAAGAAAAAGAACTCTAAGAGGGTATGAATGAAAAAAGCCAAGTATCCCAAATCACAATTTCACCTACAACGCAAAGTTGTGTTGTAGGTGAAAATCACCAAGTCTTAAAAATACAGCTGAGAATAAGTAAGAAGAGAGAGGTGTTCCCCCTAAGGACATTCTTCCTCACCAAAGGCCTTTTAAGTGACCTCAGGAAGATTACAGAATAGAAGTTCCCCCAGCTTTACCCTCCACCCCCATAGAAATGCAATCAGAAACTATTCAAAGACAAAAAAATACCATCTCAATTGTGTGACCAGTGGGTTTCACTACTTCACTAATTGGAAAAGTGGAGACACCCACTGGTCACACAATTGAGAGAAGTTGTCAGCAGTAAGAGAAGCCACCATTTTACACTACATCACACCTCCCTCAAGCAATCAGAACTCCACTCCCAGAGAATCTCCTAGACCTGAGATTTCTGAAATCAAAGGAGAGACTTGGAGTAGACATCTGATCTCCCCACCTGTCATGGAATCATGGAAAGCCTCACTCAAGTCCCATCCCATGGGAATCATTGGAAGTGCTAGAAGTGCTGAAGCACCTGGGGTAAATTGGGGGATGAAAAGCAGGGGTGCTGATTGCAGTAACTTGCATGGAGACCTTGGCAGCTGCTCTGCAGTCTGATCAGCAGAGATACCATGCTGAGGAGACTGAATGGTGCCACAGGGCTGCAGGGTCCACAATAAACTGGTAGGCCAGATCCTGGCCAGATTTCCCACAAAACCCAGGTGCTTGAGTGCAGCCTTCCTCTGACCTAGAAACAACTGAAAGGTCAGTAATCCACAGACAGGGCAATTAGTTAGTTGTGCATTGTTTTAGTTCTGGTGCTCACTATAAGCCCTCCCCAGAATAGGATGACAGCAGACCAATAATTAAGTTCTGATATTGAGTAGTAAATGTCTAAAACCACCAAGGAACACCTACAAAAGATGGAAGGGGTGGCTGTCTCATCAAATGCACAGGTATCAATGTAAAGCACAAGAATTGTGAAAACTCCCAAAGGGAGTTGTGACAATTCCCCAAAGGGAATTGTGACACTACCCAAAGAAACCAACAAAGCTCCAGTAGTGGACCCAGAATTAAAGATCTATAATATGTCCAACAAAGACTTTAGAATAATCCTCTTAAATGCCTTTCAACTGTTTTTTAAAACCGTGTTGACTACCACACCAACCTGTCTTGTAAGCCTGCCTCTGTGATCTGACTTGCTGATGTTAGGTCCTGGAGAGTTGGTCAAGATTGGATTATGTGGGGGTTTGTAGATGACATCAATGAGTCTGGATTTTCTTTTTCCTCTGTGCCATCACACAAAAGCACAACAACATTGTTCAGTTTATATTTTAAGTAAATGTTTGGAATAGGTCATAGCAGGTTAAGAATGAAATTAGGGAGACTGGTTATGCTGCTTCAGTAGAAGAGGCAAAAAACCATGGTACCTGTATAAAGGTCTCAGTAGTGAACATAGAAAACAGTGGATGGATGCAGGTAACAATTTGGAGATAGAGCCAATAGAAGTTGCTGATGAACTGAATGAGAGGGTGGTGATACTAAAAAAAAAAGGCAGAAGTGAGAATAACATCTGCATCTGGGGCTCCAGTAATTGGGCAGTGGTTCCATTCACAAAAATTGAATATGTTGTATGAAGCAGGTTTTCAGAAGAAAACCAAGAATCCTGTTTAGACATGTTAGTTTTGAGATTTCCATTAAATATCAAAAGTCAGATGGTTAGATTCAGTATCATGGAGCTCAATGAAGTGAGTTCCTTGAGATACAAATTTGAAAGTTATACTTTGAAATGTTCAACCAGCATTTAAAGCCATGGATATGGATGAAATCACCTTGGGAGAGGCATTAGGTAAGGTGAAAAATAAAAAGATTAATCCACAATCTTTGTTCTCAAATAATGTAGATGAGACAATATACATCTATATATCTATATGTGTACCTATATATAATTATGTAAGTCGTAGAACTCCAAAATTTTATCCACCCCCCACTCACTACTTCCAAGCTCCATTTATTTCTTCTGACTGCAGATAATTTATTCCCTAATAAGATAGTTGAATCTATAACCAAATTTATACCTCTTTTCTACTTTCCTTGTTTGAATCAGCTTCTCCTTGAATTGGCAGGAATGATTGAATCTTCCATTATTTTAGTGGAAAAAACAAAACAATCATCATTACCCCTTGAAGCTTTTCTTTTCTGCCTAGCTAAAACATCTGAATGTGGTGCTCCAGAATCCTCTTGCAATTCAGAAGATGTGTCGACATCAAAAATATTTTATACTCGAGAATAATGGTTTATTTGGAACAAAAAAAAAATTCTTGATTCAGTATGACATATTGATGCCCTCCTTCTACCCCCAATGGATGTTTGCAGGCATCTGCCCAAATAATGGCTCAACTTGCCTGTTTCATTCATGAAAAACAAATTCACCTGACAATGTAAATAATGATAGGAGAAGGAAGAATGGCAAGGTAGAAGTTGCATTTTATAATTCTCAAAAGGTGAAAAATCGCATTTCATTTTAAAGAAGAAAAATATGCTATTCAAAAAATGACTTTCAATTTTACTTTTAAGACTGATATCCCTTCCCAAAGAATACCTTCCCTCATATTTGCTTTTGTTAAGTTTTATAGTCTCACTATTTAATATTTTAGAACTTGGACTAGATAAAACTTCCATTTTTGAGAAAATTAAACAAGGGCAAGGATTTTTTTCTGTTTTATTTAACAGTGAAAACAGTAACAAATATGGTAACTCTGGAGATTACTTTTACATTTAAAAATAAATTTAATTAAGTTATGGGATACATTTGCAGGACATACAGGTTTGTTATATAGGTAAATGTCTGCCATGGTGGTTTGCCATACCTATCAACCCATCACCTAGGTATTAAGTCTCACATGTGTTAGCTATTTATGCTGATGCTCTCCTTTTCCACCCGTGCCCTGCTAACAGGCCCCAGTGTGTGTTGTTCTCCTCCCTGTGTCCATGTATTCTCATTGTTCAGCTCCCACTTATAAGTGAGAACGTGCAGTGTTTGGTTTTCTATTCCTGTGTTAGTTTGCTGAGAATAATGCTTCCAGCTACATTCATGTTCCTGCAAATGACATTAACTTGTTCACTTTTATGGCTGCATAGTATTCCATGGTATATATGTATCACATTTTCTTTATCCAATCTATCATTGATGGACATTTGGGTTGATTCTATGTCTTTGCTAGTGTGAATAGTGCTTCAATAAACATATATGAGCATGGATCTTTATAATAGGATGATTTATATCACTTTGAGTATATACTCAGTAATGAGATTGCTGGGTCAAATGGTGTTTCTCGTTCTAGGTCTTTGAGGAACGGCCACACTGCCTTTCACAATGGTTGAACTTATTTACATTTCTACCAACAGTGTACACTCTTATTTCTCCATAGCCTTGCCAGCATATGTTGTTTCTTGACTTTTTAATAATTGCCATTCAGAAAGGTATGAGATGATATCTCACTGTGGTTTTGATTTGCATTTCTCTAATGAATAATGATGCTTATCTTTCTTTCATATATTTGTTGGTCACATAAATGTCGTCTTTCGAGAAGTGTCTGTTCCTGTCCTTTGCCCACTTTTTAATGGATTGTTTGGTTTTTTCTTGTAAATTTGTTTAAGTTATTTGTAGATTCTGGATATTAGACCTTTGTCAGATGGATAAATTGAAAAAATTTTCTCCCATTCTATAGGTTGTCTGTTCACTCTGATGATAGTTTAATTTGCTGTGCAGAAGCTGTTTAGTTTCATTAGATCCCATTTGTCAATTTTTGCTTCTCCTGCAATTGCTTTTGATGTTTTCATCATGAAATCTTTGCCTATGCTTATGTCCTGAATGGTATCATAAATATTTTCTTCTAGGGGTCTTATAGTGTTAGGTTTTACATTTAAGTCTTTAATCCATCTTAAGGTAATTTATGTATAAGGTGTAAGGAAGGGGTCCAGTTTTAATTTTTTGCATATGGCTAACCATTTCTCTTAGCACCATTTATTAAATCAGGAATCCTTTCCCCATTGCTTGTTTTTGTCAGATTTGTTGAAAATCAGATGGTTATAGATGTGTGGTCTTATTTCTGAGATCTCTGTTCTATTCCATTGGTCTATGTGACTGGTTTTGTACCAGTACCATGATGTTTTGGTTACTGTAGCCTAGCAATATAGTTTGAAGTTGGGGTAGCATAATGTCTTCATCTTTGTTCTTTATGCTTAGGATTATCTTGGCTACATGGGCTCTTTTGTTATTTCATATGAATTTTAAAGTAGTTTTCTTCTAATTCTGTGAAGAATGTCAATGGTAGTTTAATGGGAATGGCATTGAGTTTATAAATTACTCTCGGCAAAAGCTGGAAGCATTCCCCTTGAAAATGGGTGCAAAATAAGGATGCCCTCTCTCACCTCCCTATTAAACATAATATTGGAAGTTCTGGCCAGGGCAATCGGACAAGAGAAAGAAAGAAGGCATATTCAAATAGGAAGAGAGGAAGTCAAACTGTCTCTGTTTGCAGATGTCATGATCCTATATATACAGAACCTCATAGTCTCAGACCAAAAGTTTCTTAAGATGATAAGCAATTTCAGCAAAGTCTCAGGATACAAAGTTTATGCACAAAAATCACAAGCATTCAACACACCAACCATAGACAAGCAGAGAACCAAATCACAAACAAACTCCCTTTCATAATTGCCACAAAGAAAATAAAACACCTAGGCATATAGCTAACAAGGCAAGTGAAGGACCTCTTCTAGGAGAACTACAAACCACTTCTCAAGGAAATCAGAGAAGACACAAACAAATGGAAAAGCATTCCATGCTCATGGATAAGCAGAATGAATATCATGAAAATGACCCTTTCAGAGGCCAAGGCGGGTGGATCATGAGGTCAAGAGATCAAGACCATCCTGGTCAAAAAGGTGAAACCCCTTCTCTACTAAAAATACAAAAATTAGCTGGGCAGGCACAGGTGGTGTGTGCCTGTAGTCCCAGCTATTCAGGAGGCTGAGGCAGGAGAATTGCTTTAACCCAGAAGGCGGAGGTTGCAGTGAGCCGAGGTCGTGCCATTGCACTCAAGTCTGGGTAACAACAGCGAAACTCCCTCTCAAAAAAAAAATGACCATACTTTTGCTTTTACTCCTCCTCACCAAACTCTCCACCCACCAAGGCATGAAGAAAGGAAGTGCTGTATCCAAGTGAAGCTGAAAGGGATATGACAGGCTACAGTCTATCCACAGCAGGCAGACAAGAAGCTTAGGATCAGCAGTGCTGAAGGGAGTTCTTTATGTCCCACCCTCTCTCTTATTCCATGAGAACAACTGGTGGATAAGGGAGAAAAATACACAATTCAAATAATGGAGAAAAAGCTTTATATCTGATATTGCTTTTTTTGACACAGAAAAGCAAGCTGGATGATTGGAAGATGGTGCTGTAGGTGCAGCTCAGGACTGCAGTTCCCAGTGAAAGCACAAAAGGTGAGTGGACACCACATTTCCAGACGGATCTTTATTGCCCACAGACCAGGAGATTCCCAGTTGGAGAAGCTCCACAGGTCACCAGCATGGCTGTTGTGGCCAGTGCAACTGTTGTGGCCGGTGCCACAGCAGCACAGTGGCTCTCTGTACAAAATACACTGGTCTGGTTGCCCTGTTAAACTGGCAATTGGAGATCCAGGAAGGCAGATTATCCCATTCATCTGATTAAATGAGACTTAAACATAGAGGCAGGCCAGGAGATTCCCGGGCAGTGATGTTGTTTCAGCTGGTGCAGTGGGTCACTGCACGGGAAATCACACAGATCCCAGCACCCTTTCAGTAGGCTACTGGAACAGCTGGGAGAGAGTCAACCATACAACTTAAAAAAAAGGGGGCTCTAAGGCAGGGAGCCAGGTGATCAGGCTCAGCAGGTCCCACGCCCACAAAAACAAACAAACAAACAAAAAACAGCAATTGGAAATGCTTGAGGTTGAGAGTTTCACGGCAAGCACAGCTAAACCCAGGATGGTCCAGCTCTGTGGGGGAGGGGCGTCCACCATTACCAAGGCACTCCACCCCTATGGAAGTAGTCTGCCATTGCTGACGCAGCCTGTCATTGCTGAAGCAACCCACCATAACAGAGAAAGTCTGCCATCACAGAGGCAGGCCACCATTGCCAAGGCAGTTCTAAACACACCCATATAAACAGGACTGAAAGGAAATACACACGGCAGCAGGGCAGAGCCCACGGCAGCAGGGCAGACCCCACAGCAGTAAGCAAAGCCTCTGCAGGCAGACAGTGACCAGGCTGCCTCCTTGCTGGGCAGGACAGCCCTGAAAAAAAAAAAGGCAGCAGCGCAACAGATACTCATAAATAAAGCCCTAACTCCCTGGGACAGAGCACCTGGGAAAAAAAAAGGGGGTTTATGAGTTCTGCTGCAGCAGACTTAGACGTACCTGCCTAGCAGCTCTGAATGAACAATGGAGCTCACTGCTTTATAGGAGCTCAATTTGAGCTCCTATAAAGAACAGACTATCTCCTCAAGCAGCTCCCTGACCCCCGTGTATCCAAAGAATCACCTCACAAAGAACTGATCAGACTGACATTTGGCCGGCATCATTCTGGGATGAAGATACCAGAAGAAGAAACTGGTAGCAACCCTTACTCTTCTGCAGCTGCTGCAGGTGATCCCCAGGCAAGCAGGGCCTGGAGTGAACCTCAGCAGTCCTACAGCAGAGGGGCCAGACTATTACAAGGAAAATAAGAAACAGAAATAACTTCACATCAACAATCTGGACGTCCACTCAGAGACCCAATCTGAAAATCAGCAACTACACAGACAACAGGTGGATAAATCCACAAAGATGAGAAGAAACCAGCACAAGAAGGAGGAAAACACCCGAAACCAGAACACCTCACCTCCTACAAGGGATCACAACTCCTCACCAGCAAGGGAACAAAACTGGACGGAGAATGACTGTGATGAAATGACAGAATCAGACTTCAGAAGGTGGGTAATGAGAAACTTCCGTGAGCTAAACGAACATATCTAACTCAATGCAAAGAAACTAAAAACCTTGAAAAAAGATTTGAGGAAATGATAACAAGAATGGACAACTTAGGAATATGAGTGAATTGATGGAGCTGAAAAACACAACATGAGAACTACATGAAGCATGCATAAGTTTCAACAGCCGAATTGACCAAGCAGAAGAAAGGATATCAGAGGTCCAAGATCAACTCAACGAAATAAAATGAGAAACCAAGATTAGAGAAAAAAGTGCAAAAAGGAATGAACAAACCCTCCAAGAAATGTGGGACTATGTGAAGAGACCTAATCTACGTTTGACAGGTGTACCTGAATGTGATGAAGAGAATGACTCTAAGCTGGAAAATACTCTTCAAAATATTATCCAGGAAGACTTCCCCAACCTAGCAAGGCAGGCCAATATTCAAGTCCAGGAAATACAGAGAACACCACAAAGATATTCCGCAAGAAGAGCAACCCCAAGGCACGTAATCATCAGATTCACCAGGAATGAAATGAAGGAGAAAATGTTAAGGGCAGCCAGAGAGAAAGGTCTGGTTACCCACAAAGGGAAGCCCATCAGACTCACAGCAGATCTCTCAGCAGAAACCTACAAGCCAGAAGAGAGTGAGGGCCAATATTCAACATTCTTAAAGAAAAGAACTTTCAACCCAGAATTTCATATCTAGCCAAAGTAAGCTTCATAAGTAAAGGAAAAATAAAATCCTTTGTGAACAAGCAAGTACTCAGAGATTTTGGCACCACCAGGCCTGCTTTACAAGAGTCCCTGAAAGAGGCATTACACGTAGAAAGTTACAACCAGTACCAGCCACTTCCAAAACATACCAAACAGTAAAGAGCATCAACAAAATGAAGAATCTGCATCAACTAATGGGCAAAACAGCCAGTTAGCATCAAAATTCACACATAACAATATTAACCCTAAATGTAAATGGGTTAAAAGCACCAATCAAAAGACACAGACAGGCAAATTGGATAAAAAGCCAAAACCCATCACTGTGCTGTATCCAGGAAACCCATCTCACATGCAAGGATACACAAAGGCTCAAAATAAAGGGATGGAGGAATATTTACCAAGTCAATGGAGAGCAAAAAAAAGCAGGAGTTGCAATTCTCGTCTCTGATAAAATAGACATTAAAGCAACAAAGTTCAAAAGAGACAAAGAAGGACATTACCTAATGGTAAAAGGATTGCTACAACAAGAAGAGCTAACGATCCTAAATATATATGGACCCAATACAGGAGCACC
>JAPYYA010004533.1:0-11696 GCA_028533165.1 Leontopithecus rosalia | reverse complement strand
ACAAAGAGACCAGTCCCCAATCCTATCATCATCACCATCATGATGAAATTTCACAGTGTGTGACAAAATCTTTCAGACAACAAATACTATGCAGCCATTAGATTTAACAGCTCCAGTAAAACATAGATGACTATAAAGAAATACATGCAAATTTCTAAAGAAAAATTATTTTCTGCCCAGACTTCAGTCTGCAGAAAGAAAACATCAATTTATGGGTAGGAAGGCACATTTTTGCTGTATTATATGCTCTCAATAAATGCAAGTTCACTTTATAATAAAGCAACATAGGATGCAATTCACTAAATAACAGAACAAGTAAACACACGAAAAGTATGAACATGTGAAACAGAAAATAAAGAATGTAAAGATAAAGAACAGTCACCAAAATTCTGAGAATTTCTTGGAATATTATGCAGAAGTGATGAACATTTTCACCATGAGAAAAAATTCAACTAAACCTTCAATAAAATGGAATCAACATAGGTCTTACATTTATTATGTCAAGTGTGGAAACAGCAATAAATATATGGAAAAAGAAGCAAATCAGAAGTGTGACAATTGTTGCTGGATACCAGCCAAAGTCGGGGCATACAAACAAGCAGAGAGCTCTCAAGAACTGGGGTTCTTTCTTTCTCATCACTAATATGAATTTGTCCTCACAATTTCTCCAAATTTAGAACTGACATCAGATGGAAGAGCCGGAGAATAGATTAAGCACATATGTCCATTACAAATGTGACTGATGGAATGGTATTATAAACCGGAATTGAGAACAGTCAGAGAATATCTGGATTAAATATCTGACACTTGGGTGATTGGCTTGGTTCAGAAATTTTCTCCAAAGGAAAAGATAGAAAAAGATAACTATAACTTTACATACTCAAATTTATGATTGTAAAAAATTCATAGCAGCTTCAGTACTGACCTAAAAAAACCCAACCTATTTAGTTGCCTGACAAAATGTTGGTATTTGTTTTATTCTCTTGCAATTCTTTCTTGCCTTTCATTTGCTTTTCACAGCTAGTTGCATAGGCTACAAATTCTGCAACAAAACATTGAATAAAATCAATAGAGGGGACATACATATATTTATTTATTCAATCTTAATTATGTGACTGTCAATATAATAGCTGTTACGGTAAGAATTTTTAAAAATTATTTTTTGTCATGAAGGAGTCTCACTCTATTGTCCAGGATGGTCTCCAACTATAGAACACATGCAGTCTTCTTGCTTTGGCCTCCCAAAGTGCTGAAATTACAGGTGTGAACTACCAAGTCCAGCCCTCTTATAATAACCACATCAAGTGTCATAAAAAACTTCATTGTGATTTTTTTCTAATTGCATAGTAATTGGTTCCATTGTACTTACTTTGTTGTTGTTTTTCTAAGAACATTATAATATATACTGCTATGACAGATGAGAATTTGATTTTTTTCTTGCTAAATGATTTGAGAATTACTGAGATCATTTAACTTTTTTTTCTGTTTGGTTTTGTTTTTGAGACAGAGTCTCACTCTGTTGCCTGGTTGGAGTGCAGTGGCATGATCTTGGCTCACTGCAATCCCGCTTCCCGGTTTCAACCCGATTTTCTTGCCTCAGCCTCTTTAGTAGCTGGGATTACAGGCAGGTGCTACCACACCCAGCTGATTTTTGTATTTTTAGTAGAGACAGGGTTTCACCATGTTGGACGGGCTGGTCTCAAACTCTTAACCTCAGGTGATCCACCCACCTCAGTCTTTCAAAGTGCTGAGATTACAGGCATGAGCCACGCTGCCCAGCCTCATTTTGCTTTTAATTTAATTTATAATTTTTGAATATTTATGTCACACATATATACAGTACTGTTTAATATAATTAATTCTGAAAACCTTTCTTATGATGGTTGATGTCTTTGTCTTAAGCTTGAGAATATTTTTCTCATCTAGAGATGTGAAAGAAGGAGGAGAAGAAAGAAAAAGAAAGGAAATGATAGAAAAGAAACTCTTCCTTCAATCTGGATAGGTCTCTACAGTACATGTGGAGAGAAAGTTGTACTCTCCGTGTATTTTTATACTTTCAGTAGATGTTGCTGGGTGCCTTGGTTGATTGGATCATCTTCCTTTATAGCAGAGCCCATGCAGCAGACCTGTGGACGCATTTTGCAATGTCTTATGCAAGGACGCATGACACAGATTTGGCAATGTAGAAATATGGCAAAAACTTCCTTCTTACTGTAAGCACATTCTTGCTCCCTGACAGTCACGCTTTCTTCCAGCTTAGAATATAAACTTGATGGCTGGTCCAGAAGCAACTTGAGCAGTAGGAAGCTAAGGGGAAGTCCAAAAAAAACGGTAGAATTCTCAGCCCTAACATGAGCCATTGAAATAATTTTAATCTTCTAATTGTTTGAAGAAAAATAAGCCCATAATTGTTTAAGCCAGTGATGAACAAGTTTTTAGTTTCTCACAGCTGAGTGTAATCACCAGCTGCTGCAGCCCTCCACGAAGTTTCAACCTGCCTGCTGGAAAAGCATTACTAGTGCAATGATTCTCCCAGTCAGGGAGGTAAACAGTCCAGGTGCCAAGAACAATTTACTTCTCCTGTGATGTGCCGTCTCCCGCCGATATTTGGACGTTCAGTCATTACCACCTTCCCACGGATAACCCTAGGGCATTATGTGAAAAATTACTCCTGTAATATGTCCCTTCAGTTCCATCCACTCCAGGACGCTGCAACACTCTTGACATGGTTAAATCCAAAATAAGGCACGTACTTTAGATATTAAGAAAAATTTAAAGGAACACTTTATAATATGTACAGCTATGGGTATTACCATTTTTTGTTTTGTTTTATTTTTGAGACATGCATTTTGCTATAATATGAGGATTACATCGTATAAGGCCTCGACCTACACCTGTGTTACAGAATATCAAACATGCAATTTTCATAGTGGAGTCTGTGGCTCCGAAAAGAAGTAAACTTTGAAGTTCCTGATTTGAGACTCATGGGCAAGACACTTAAATGATCTAGCACAGAAGTGAGCAAACTGCAGCCTGCAGGCCAAACCTAGTTCTACACATGTTCTGCAAATACAGTTGCATGGAACGAAAAGTCACACAAATTTTTACATAAATAAATATGTGTATGTGTATGTGTATGTGTGTGTGTGTATACATACACAATATTTAAATATTTAGAAATATTTGCATGACAGAGTTGAGCAGTAGCAACAGAATCCATATGGCCCTCAAAGCTGAAAGTATTTGCTATCTGCTGCTTTACAGGAAAAGATAGGCAGCCACATTGTAGCATTTATTTGGCTTTTTATAATGAGGATATTATAAAACAAATACACCGAAAAGAGAACAATGTATCTGAAACTACCTCAAATATGTGATTTTTTTTAAAAAAGTGTATTTGATTAACTTTTAACTAGAGGTAACAAAATAAAATTAAAATAGAAATGATAAGCTTCATTCTTAAAAAGCTCAATTTCAAAATAATTAAAATATATTTAGGCAAAGAATATTAAATGCTGCATAGACACCTTCTAAGATGGGTTTACTTACGTACAGTTAGATTTGCTGTATTGCAGAAATGTGCAACTTGTCCATGTGAAATTTTTGCAAATACAGTTGTTTAGTCACGCAATTAAGAATTTCGTATTAGAAATATTTTTGATAATTGTCAAGATTAACACAATTCATTTGGTAATAAATTCACTAAACAAATATAAATATATATAAGTATAATATCTTTAACAATTTTGAACATACTGTTTTCTTCTTTAAAATGCATATATATTGTGACTTATTAATACATGATGAAATGTAAATCAAACATGAAGAAGCTTAATAAACATATGTAGTGTAAACATTTGTTTTATGGATTCAAAAATTATGAGACATTCTTTTTCTCCTAAGATCAAAAACATATGAAAGATTAAAGACTATTATCTCTAATATTATAGATTAATAATATATTATTCTATTGTTAGCATTTTAGCAGAAACTTCAGTTATTAAACATATTCACTAATTTTATATTTCAGGGTAACACCTGTGATGCAACTGATGTAAGATTGCTTTGTAAACTGTGAATGTGTTTATTTTTACTCTAAGCTTTTATATTAGATGTAAAAGAACAGCAAGCTTGTAAATTGTAAGTGCACTACATAACATTTGAACTAGTAGTAAGTAAGAGAAGAAGGTCAAAATTTTAGAATTCTGCAATTCTGAAAAGAACAAAAAGATATGGTATAAATATAAAAAAGGTAAGTTATAAATATGTTTGCATAATTTTGTATAAGCTTGACACTACACCTCATGTTCATGCACATTTGAAGGAAGATGAAAAATATGATTACCCAAAGGAACACACAAGTTTACTTAAGAATTAGAGAGTCATGCAATACACGAGTTCTTCTAAGCCCTTCTCAGCCCATTGAGAAGCATGCATATGGGTGTGTGCTCTAGGAGAAACCGCCCACATTTTGGTGCATAAGACTTTAGGGGAGTCTCGGCAGATTATCAAACCATGGTGGTCCCCTAATCACCAGAAGTACCTGTCTGGGTAAAACAGCCGCCAAGGCCAACTAGAAAGCAAGGATTTCAAGATGTTCAAATTAACAGAAACTGAGAAGAAGGATTTCACTATATGTCAGTTTCTTATTTTCAACTCAGAAGTTATAATAGAACAAGGAATCATCATAAAATGCTCTGCTTGAAATAGTGCCAAACCCAATAATAACTTTTATTTACTTTCATTTTACTGTTATTATTTTTATTATTGTTACTTTGTTTAGTATTATCAATATTTAACAAGCTAAAATAACAAGAAAAAGACCCATATAAGTCTCTCTTTTTTGAGACAGAGAGAGAGAGAGAGAAAGAGAGAGAGAGAGAGAGAGAGGATTTCTCTCTGTTCCTCAGGCTGGAGTGCAGTGGCACAAAAATGGCTCACTGTGGCCTCGACCTCCTAGGCTCAAAAATCCTCCCACTTCAGCCTTTCCAGCATCTGGGACTACAGGCACTTGCCATGACACCTGGCTATTTTTATTTTTTATTTTTTAGTAGACAAGGTCTTTCTATGTTTCCCAGGCTGATCTTGAACTTCTGGCTTCAAGTGATCCTTCCAAATGATCCTTTGCCTGGGCTTCCCAAAATGCTGAAATTACAGGTGTGAGCCACCATGCCTAGATCCATAAAATAAACTTTGATGATAGATTTGACATTTTTGTTCAGTGAAATTGAGTCAAATGAACTGCCCTAAGAAACCAGTGAAGAAATGATTCCCAAAGGTATTTAAACAACGTTTTGTTCAAGTATTTTATTCTCAATTGATATTGCTTGATGCTATGTGTCATACAATAGAGTAAGCACGCAATGTGACGCTGTGTTTCAGACAGTTTATGCATTGGAAAAAGATACACCCTTTAGATTGTTAAATTATAATCAGTTCATAAAGTGTAGCTGCTATATAGAAATTAACAAAGAAGATACAATCAAACACTTTGCTAATTTTCTAAACTGGCTCTTAGTGCAAACATTTATATATGGGATATTTTATGTTTTTGTTTATCATCTTGATATAGAGATGAAGAGAATAGAAGAAACCTCAATGTATTTATGACCTGCAACACTTATGATACAAAAGCTCAAAGAAATAGGCACAGCGCGGTGGCTCAAGCCTTTAATCCCAGCACTTTGGGAGGCCGAGGCGGGCGGATCACGAGGTCAAGAGATCGAGACCATCCTGGTCAACATGGTGAAACCCCATCTCTATTAAAAATACAAAAAAAATAGCTGGGCATGGTGGCGCGTGCCTGTAATGCCAGCTACTCAGGAGGCTGAGGCAGGAGAATTGCCTGAACCCAGGAGGCGGAGGTTGCGGTGAGCCGATATTGCGCCACTGCACTCCAGCCTGGGTAACAAGAGCGAAACTTCATCTCAAGAAAAAAAAAGAAATAAATAACTATAATTACTCATAACAGAGGATTTGGGTTTCTAGAGAGTTAACAAGCATAATTTTACTCAGGTAGATATAACAAGAAAACCAGGATATGAATGACTTCCACATCGATTTAATAGGCCTTAGTAATAGGGGGAAAAAGCAGCTATAGGTTTTTTCCCCCTAAAATCTTTTTGAGGAAATCTATTCCTGAATAACAAGACTGTAGTGGGAAACAAACTTAAGAAGGACTAGACCAGGCGCGGTGGCTCACACTTATAATCCTAGCACTTTGGGAGGCCAAGGCAAGCAGATCATGAGGTCAGGAGTTTGAGACCAGACTGGCCAACAAAGTGAAACCCCATCTCTATTACAAATACAAAAAATTAGCCGCCAGTGTGGTGTGCACCTGTAATCCCAGATACTTGGGAGGCTGAGGCATAAGAATAGCGTGAACCTGAGGGGTGAGGGCTGCAGTGAGCAGGGATCACACCATTGCAGTCCTGCTTGGGGCTACAGTGCAAGACTCCATCTCAAAAATAAAAAAATAAAAAGAAGGCTAATCCCTCATTCTAAGATGAGATGTTAGTTTTAAGAAACTCGATTCCATTGCTTCATTTTCCCCTTTAGTAAATGACCGAAACGTGGATCCTCATATTAGAGAAGACATAATTCCAAGTATCTTGTCACCATTATATTTGGTTGCTTCTGGTTGCTGCCACAAAAATGTTAAAGCAGAAATCTTACATGGAATTAAGTTGAGGAGAAGAATGGTACTATCGCTTGTTACTTGTTTCTGTACACACAGCTTTATTTTAATGGCCTAGCGTTGAAAGCACTTTGATTAGGATGTTGTTTCCCTTGACACTATCAGTTGATCTCTTAACTAGTAGAGGCAAAGAAGTTGGTTAAAATAAACTGTTTCTGAGGATGAATTCCCTCTCTGTCTCTCCCTCTGTCTCATTTTTCTCTTTATCTTTTATTGAGGTCTTTCTTCTTGTTTTAAACGTGTGTACGAATATGATGGCCTGTGCCGAAACAGCACATTGCAACCAGGAGGTGAAAGAAAATTAAAGACTACATGTTGATATTTCTATCCATAAGGATGTTACAAGCTCAAAGACCTGGCTTTGGTCAGCAGAGAGTATCACTTTAAAACTGTCTACTTATGCTTTTATTTCATTCATTCATTTATTTTTTTAGAATTTTAATTCATTTTTCTCATTGGGGCACTAAGTTAATAGATCCCTTAATTCTCATTGCTTATCAGCATTCTCCTCATTTTCTTCTAAATTCATCTTAATTTCAGTGGTTCATCCCTTCTGTCCTTTTCTTATTAATTCCCTTGTCCAGTTGCACTTCAACAATTAACAAATAATTTTTTTTGTGTGTGAGATTGTTGTTGTGCCTCCAGATGTTGCTGTGATATTATATAGATTAGTGTAAAAAAAAAAACCATTTAAAGTCATTAACTTCAATTCTATCAATACCCTTTTCGATTTCTCATGAAGATAATTTAAAACAATATCTACTTGATCAAACTCTTGCCCAACCACACTCATTCATGACTAAACTTATTCCAGTTATGCAGACCCTAATAAAATTTCATCAGACAGGTGAGAATGCCTGCTGATACCCACACTGGTTATTACCATCCTCTTTCTTCACTGTTTTAATAAAGCAGATGTTCATGCTCTTATCCAGTTACTACTTCTGCTCTAATACTTTCGTATCTTCTCAGAATCTTAAAACACTTACCAATCTTTCTTTATTCAGTATCAGTGCATTCAGTTCTATCAGTTGCCTCTATAAACATCTGCATGAGGTCAAATCTCTTATGTTAACACCCTCTCCCAAAACTAAAATAAGCAGCAGGAGGACAAATTGAAAAGCATTTCTACCAACACAAATCACCTTATAACTATTTGTCCATCTCATCTTCCTACTTCAGAATCAAGTTGGTTTTTTTTGTTTGTTTTTTGAGATGGAGTTTCGCTCGTTACCCAGGCTGGAGTGCAATGGCGTGATCTTGGCTCACCACAACCTCCGCCTCCTGAGTTCAGGCAACTCTCCTGCCTCAGCCTCCTGAGTAGCTGGGATTACAGGCACACGCCACCATGGCCAGCTAATTTTTTGTATCTTTAGTAGAGACGGGGTTTCACCATGTTGACCTGGATGGTCTTGATCTTTTGACCTCGTGATCCACCTGCCTCGGCCTCCCAAAGTGCTGGGATTACAGGCTTCAGAATGAAGTTTTATGAAAATGTCTATAGTGCTTTCTCCATCATTTTTCACCTCCAAATTACATGAACAGGTTCTAGCCTCACTAATTCATTGGAGTTATTTTTACTAAGTTTACTCATGGCATTAAAAATAAATTGCATGTATATTTTATTTATATACTGATGACTCCCAAATATACACATCATAGATATTGCTCTCAACTTCAGATCTATATATCCAATCACATATCCCTGTTTCTTTGATGTACTTTATACTCAACAGGTATCTAAATGAATACAGTGTTAATTGCTCCATAAATTATAAAATGTATCTCCTCTTTTTTTATGTCAAAGTCACCTCATTCCCCATTTTTCTTTTCTATTGGTTCAAAATACTGCTTCTCACGTTTACGCACTTCTCTTTATTCCCACTATATCTAGTCCGGAAACCATCTCTCTTGTCTTGAAAAGTTAAACAGCCAACTAATGCATACGGTAGCTCCTCCTTTTCTGTGGGGTTAAGTTCCAAGACCCCCAGTGAATCTGTAGATAACTGAAACTGCAAATAGCACAAATTCTTTATGCCTTAATGACTTCCCCATACATACATACCTACGATAAAGTTAATTTATAAATTTTTCAGAGTAAGAGCTTCACAAAATAATAATAAAATAAACAATTTAACAACATACTTTAATACAAGTTGTGTGAATATAGTTTCTCTCCCTCTCTCTCTCTTCTCTTGAAATATCTTATTGTATGTAGTATTAATTGACTATAGTTGACCGCAAGTAACTGAAACCACAGGTAAGGAGATGCTACTGTATTCTTGCCTCTAGTCTTAGTTCCTTCTCAGACATTTCTTCGCTGTCTTGGCAGGCGCACTTCCACACGAAAATATTCTCTGTGTCATTTAGTTTTAAGCCAACTCACTGGATTTATTCTTAGAATAAAACCTCAAACTCTGATCGTGTTTAGCAAAGCTCATCAAGATCTAGTTCCTGAATTATTTGCCAAATTTACCTCCTGCCTTTCCCACTTGCCTATGTACAAAATGCTTCATTTTCTGGGAAAAACAGCAACCCTCCTTTTCTTGTGCCCACCTAATGACTTCATTCTCATTGGCAGCCTCATTCCACATCACTACCTCGGGATTCTTACAAGTCATGTTGCATTACACAGTGGCCACACAGATGCAAGATGTAAGCGATGAAAAGGAAACGACACAAATATGATGGTTTTATAGTAAGAAGTTGGTATTCCATCATTGGTAACATAGAATATTCTTTTTGGTCTAATTTACATCATGAATCAAAATATTGTCTTTAAAAAGCAAATGCTAAATATATAAGATAATTAAAAGCATAGGAAAGAGGCACTAAGAAAAACTTAGAACAATCCTGAATTTCCCAGATTTGCTGTTTGATTTTGTGTTAATTTAAAAATGATTTATGGAGAAATAGACATGGCAGTCTTTTGGTGCTTGTGGCAACTATTCTGGCTGAGTTCACACTTCATTACCACAAAGCTTTGCTTTTTGCTCTGCCCTCTAAGAGTATTCTAGGTTCTGCCCAATTTAGAACTTTGAATACATGCTTGCTTTTTTTTTTTGAGACTGAGTTTTGCTCTTGTTACCCAGGCTGGAGTGCAATGGCGCGATCTTGGCTCACTGCAACCTCTGCCTCCTGGGTTCAGGCAATTCTCCTGCCTCAGCCTCCCGAGTAGCTGGGATTACAGGTGCGCACCACCATGCCCAGCTAATTTTTTGTATTTTTAGTAGAGATGGGGATTCACCATGTTGACCAGGATGGTCTCGATCTCTTGACCTCATGATCCACCCGCTTCGGCCTCCCAAAGTGCTGGGATTACAGGCCTGAGCCACCGCACCCGGCCACATGTTTGCTTTTTAACTTTCTCTTTATCTCCTAAAGAAAGTAACATTATGGTTCATGCTTAAGGTTCTGTGCTAGCTCCTGAATATATATTTGTCACATTAATAAATGACTTTTTCAGTAGGGTTAGAGCATGCAAGATGATGCTATTACTATTGATCAAGAAAAACTAATTATTTCATAAATAACAATATTCTATGTATGAAACAGATTGATCCTTCTTTCTCATTATCTCTCATTAAGTGGGTTAGATTCAGAACATATTGAGCATAAATTTCCTTGTAACTGAGTAAAATATGAAGAAAATTGTAGAACATATTCTAAATATGTAATAAAAATGCTATTAGAAATGAATAAGAAAGTAAGATGTATTCAATGCTTTGTGGAGTCATCATGAATGGAATCAGTCTTGTTATAAGAACAAGCTGAACAGCTTAGCTAGTTCTCTTTGCATCATATAAAGATACAAAAAGAAGTCAACCATCCGTAATCCAGAAGAAAGCATTTATCAAAATCTGACTGTTTTGGCATCCTGACTGCAGACATCCAGCCTCTAGAACTGTGAGAAATATATTTCTGTTATTTATGAATCTCCCAGTCTAATGTACTTTGATATAGCAGCCTGAACTAACATGCTGGCTCTGGAAGAAGCAGCACCATATATTGAAGCCGGTTCAGAGTATATAGAGCATTTTGGAGAGCGTTGCCACAGCCTTGCAAAATATTGCCACCTACTTGACACTTGGATCAGTCTGTTCTCACAATGCTATAAAGAGCTACCTGAGAATAGGTAATTTATGAAGAGAAGAGGTTTAATTGCCTCACAGTTTCTTTTTTTTTCCTTTTTATTGCATTTTAAGTTTTGGGGTACTTGTGCAGGACATGCAAGATAGTTGCATAGGTACACACATGGCAGTGTGATTTGCTGTCTTCCTCCCCTTCACCCACATCTGGCATTTCTCCCCCTGCTATCCCTCCCCAGCTCCCCCTCGCTGTCCCTACCCCATTCCCTCCAATAGACCCCAGTGTGTAGTGCTCCCCTCCCTGTGTCCATATGTTCTCACTGTTCATCATCCGCCTATGAGTGAGAACATGCGGTATTTCATTTTCTGTTCTTGTGTCAATGTGCTGAGAATGATGTTCTCCAGATTCATCCATGTCCCTACAAAGAACATGAACTCATCGTTTTTTATTGCTGCATAATATTCCATGGTGTATATGTGCCACATTTTCCCAGTCCAGTCTATCATCGATGGGCATTTGGGCTGGTTCCAGGTCTTTTCTATTGTAAACAGTGCTGCAATGAACATTTGTGTGCATGTGTCCTTATAGTAGAACGATTTATAGTCCTTTGGATATATACCCAGTAATGGGATTGCTGGGTCAAATGAAATTTCTATTTCTAGGTCCTTGAGGAATCGCCACACTGTCTTCCACAATGGTTGAACTAATTTACACTCCCACCAGCAGTGTAAAAGTGTTCCTATTTCTCCACATCCTCTCCAGCATCTGTTGGCTCCAGATTTTTTAATGATCGCCATTCTAACTGGTGTGAGATGGTATCTCAATGTAGTTGTGATTTGCATTTCTCTAATGACCAGTGATGATGAGCATTTTTTCATATGTTTGTTGGCCTTTTGCATATCTTCTTTTG
>JAPYYA010004532.1:0-11698 GCA_028533165.1 Leontopithecus rosalia | reverse complement strand
CCCACACAGCTCACACACCCGCACATAACAGAACACAGAACCCACACAGCTCACACACCCACACATAACAGAACACGGAACCCACACAGCTCACACACCCACACATAACAGAGAACACAGAACCCACACAGCTCACACACCCACACATAACAGAACACAGAACCTGCACAGCTCACACACCCACACATAACAGAGAACACAGAACCCACACAGCTCACACACCCACACATAACAGAGAACACAGAACCCGCACAGCTCACACACCCACACATAACAGAGAACACAGAACCTGCACAGCTCACACGCCCACACATAAGAGAACACAGAACTTGCACGGCTCACCCACCCATACATAACAGAACACAGAACCCGCACAGCTCACCCACCCATACATAACAGAACACAGAACCCGCACAGCTCACACACCCGCACATAACAGAACACGGAACCTGCACAGCTCAGCAGCAAGTGCAATCTGAAGAGGAAGTGCTAAGTGGTCAGCAGCTCCATGGACGACTCCAGGGCTAAATGTCAGCGGTCCCACTTTGGGCCCCGCCTTGGGTCCCGCCTTGGGCAGGTGCATGAATGCAGCTTGTCCTGCATAGCCCGATCCCCCTGCTCTCAGAGGCTGCTCACTCACACGGAAACACATCCCTGCGGATTCCAGACCCCGCACTTGGGTCTCGAGGGGCAAACAGAGGAAGGCAGTGAGGCAGCAGACGCAGAGAACACCAGGGTTTTTGGACTCAAGCCTGGAAAATATGCACGCCTCTGTCCTCCCAGCTTCCAGCTCCCAGAGTGAGGGTGCTGTGAGTCGGCCGAAGATGACCCCTGATCCTCGAACCCCCACGCCTTCTCGTCTCCAGGCCCCTACCTGCCTTTCAGGCCCTCGGCCTCCTCCTGAGGAAAGCCACCCCCCTGCTCGCATGCCTCCTACATCTGCCGGGGAAGGACGTTTGCCAGACTGTCCTCTGACCCTCCAGCTCCCCCCACACCAGAACACAGACACCAGGGACCCCGCAGGCCTCAGGACAGCACACAGAGAAACAGGGTCCAGGCCGAAATGCAGACCAGCGTGAGGAACAGACCACGCCAGCCAAGCCCCAGGCTCCTTCTGAGAAGACACACAGGTGCTTAGCCAGTCATCAGCGAGGACCAGCGATATCCCCACTGGTGCAGCAGGGGTGCCGGGCCTGGAGGCTGTTGAGAAGCGCAGACTCCGCTGTCTGCTGAGGGAGGTTTACCAGGAGTCCGAATGCTCCCGATAGGGTCAAGGTTGCCTCGCTGATCCTAAGAGCACCTGGAGCTGGGGATGGTTCTGGAAAACGTGTTTGAGGTCTCCTCCATCAGACTCTAACAAAGAGCTGTAATTCCTGACATTTCATTTTTGAGAATCAGACGCTAATGTCATGACCCACAAATCTAACCGGCGTCCTCCGTCTGAAAGCGCTGCATGAACTGCAGAACTGAAGAGAACCAGGCCGCGCAGAACCTCGGGGGTCCAGAACGGGAGTGAAAGTGCACAGATTCATAGCAGCCCACACACAACTGGCAAGGTCCCGGTTTGCAGGTGACAATACGCCGTGGTATCTGAGAACTTGAAAGAATCAAGGGTCTCGGTGCTGTTCGTGATGATGGTGGGCGGATTCAATGTGGGAAGGGCAGTCCCTGGGAGAACACCCCCAGAGCCTCCTCAGGCTGTCTTTGATGCAAGAGCTTAGAGACTAATCCCCCTGCCCCAGAAGACTCGTGGGCTCAAGGATCAAGTAAAGAGATACAGAAATATGCTCATGATTACTCCATTTTTAAAAATTCCACATTCCTGCAGAAAAACTCCATATCTATAAACTGCCGCATGCTCAAACAAGTCTCATGGCATTTGCTTTATTTTCCACGTGTTTTTGAGTATTCTGTGTTCTCCTAAACAGTGAATTCTTCCAGAACCAGAAAATGACATGATTGAGTTAGCTGTGCATGCACACTCGTGTCTGGTCATACTTCTGGAGCAAAAACCCTCAGTGGGGAAGGATTACCTGCATTGTGTGGATATAAAGTGCATTCCATCTTTTTTTATGAGCCTTGTGTAATCATGGGCTCTCAGCGACCATCTCCTAAGCCGAGGACACCTTCACACACAATAGGAGGTGCCAGACTTCCACCCAGGCTCTGGAGGATGCCTGCCCTGCCCAGGTCAGGGTGTGCTCTCGCTGTGCTGGTCCTGCAGAGAGCAGTGTTCAGAGGCTGTGGGGACACAGGCTGGAGTGGCCACAAGCAGGTGGCAGGTGGCAGGTGACCTGGCTGACCCCAGCCCCGCGGGCTCCTGGCTTCGTGGCATCCCTGGTGCTGTCGCCTCCCTGGCTGTGTGCAGAGGCCAATGTGGACCTTTGCTCCAGATGCTTCACTGCCCCAGGTGAACCTAGCTCTCCAGGGGTCTTTTTAGGAATGTATCCTCCACACAGCTCTCCTTGAAACTAAGCCCTGGGAGCAGCCTCCCCCTGGCCCACATGCACTCCCTGGGACCTCTGTGAGGGCACAGGCCGGGCTGGGCAGCCTCCACGCCAGGCAGCTCTCCTCTCCAGCAAGCCGGGCACCCTCGAGGACAGGTGGGTTCTTATGCTTACAGGTCGTCCTTGGCAATCCATTTCTCAGCTACTACCTGCCCTGCAAGTGGAAGGACACGTAGTAACGGTAAGAACTCTGTGATGAACACCCTGAGTATCGGAGCGTCCGAGCAGTCACGTACAAATGCTGCCAGCAGCCTGTGCAGGGCGGAATCCCACTCCCTCCGCGTCAGGACTGCACTGGGGCTACAGAGGACTATTCACTGCAACTTAGACAACTCACATAACTACAAAGGAATAAATACAAATAGAAGTTTCTTTGAGATGAGACAACTTGACAACAAATCTCTCTCATGTGCCGCGTATTCGAGGAGCTCTGGTCTAGAACCAAGAAACACAGGGACGGGTGGGGGAGAGTGAGCAGCCGGCAGTGACTTCAGGGCCTTAGGTTTAGCTATCTGGTGTACACATATTTATATACACACACCGTCTATAGTCTATGTATACACGGTACACACGTGTATATATGTGTATGTATAAATGAATATATGGACCATATATACACAATACACTATACACCCACTGCTTCTCTAAGAAGGCTGGCCTTTGTCCCAAGTTTGCCTGAGTCATTGTTTACTGAATTCATGGTTTGAGGGTGGAGATTTTACACTCACATGGTTCTTAACTAGTCCACGATGCAGAAGTCAGTGTGATTCGGGGAACTGAATGACAGTCCGATCAGACCTGGCTAGTCTTTCAGGCTGGACTTCTGAGACTGCCCCCAGGCGTCCTCTGCTGGATCCAGGGATGGTCACCTCCTGCCCTGTGGAGCCTGCTGCCACCCTGGGAATGTGTGGCTAGGACGTGGTTAAGGATGGCACTGGAATGCTTTCAAGAGAACATTTTCAACCACATGCGTGTCCAAGGATGTTCCCAGTTTCCTCCTCTGCTAGAATCTGCCTGGGCCGTCATTTGTGGGAATTGTATACACACATGTGACGGGCATAGCTGTGTATTTTCCCAAATATTCCCATTTATTTTTTCATGAATTGCAACAATATTCCTGAGTTTGAAAGCCAGAAATGACTACTTTTAGTTGAAAGGAGGCAGAGCTAAGATCTAGGGGTCCTGAACAAGACTTCGCAGTTACTATGCAAGCTGTCGGCTCACTGAAGTCTCCACATGCTTGCTACAGGATTTCTGACTAAATCAGGGGCTAGGACTCCAGAATTGGGAATTGTCCCTCCCTTAAATGGCATGAATTACCATTTAAACTTCATCTCAACATCCTGGAGTAATTTATTTTTCTTTTCTTTTTTGAGATGGAGTTTCGCTCTTGTTACCCAGGCTGGAGTGCAATGGCGCAATCTCGGCTCACTGCAACCTCCACCTCCTGGGTTCAAGCAATTCTCCTGCCTCAAAGCAATTCTCCTGCCTCAGCCTCCCGAGTAGCTGGGACTACAGGCACGCACCACCATGCCCAGCTAATTTTTTGTATTTTTAGTAGAGACGAGGTTTCACCATGTTGACCAGGATGGTCTCGATCTCTTGACCTCGTGATCCACCCACCTCGGCCTCCCAAAGTGCTGGGATTACAGGCATGAGCCACCGCGCCCCACCCAGTAATTTATTTTTCTAATACCCCATGAAAATAGGGAGTGGTGTTGAAGTCGCTGTTTAGAGGGAATCCAGCCATCTATTTTCAATGCTTGATGCAGAAATCCACCTCCCTCCCAGGTTGGCTTTAATCAAGCTTTGTCAATAAATAGATGTGATGCAGATGTTCTGCGCACTTTTAAAGAATTCAGGTTGAATCTGCTTTAAAACAAAACACTGCCTCGCAATCAAATAAGAAGGATGAAAGTGAGCGGAGAGAAGCAAACTTCAGCAAAACCCGAGATGGAGACAGGACTCTGAAAATAAGGCAACAGACCTTGGAGTCAAAGAGAAGAGTTCAAATAACGCTCAGGCAAAGTACAAGATGGCCACATCTTCCGACATCCCAACACTTGAGCGGCTTTAAAGAAACGTGGTGCACAGAGCCACATTCAGTAAACAGCAGATGAGGCCGCGGGCACACCTTGCCAACATTCTGCGATGTGTAAAAAACTTGAGTGAAAAGTGCCTCTAGGAACTGAGCTCCTCTCGAATGAATTTTAAGCAGCCCACGCATTTCACACGCAGAGGACACCTGTGTGAGGCTTTCAGGACCACCCGCGAGGCAGCCGTGGGTCATGGGACGATACTCCGTCCTGGGTCGGCGCTGTATCAGAAAAAGTAAGTTCAGCTTCACGGCTGCAACCAAGAAGCCCCTGGATCTCGGTGGGTTCATGCAGTAGCCATTTGCTTCTTGCTCATTCAGGGTGGCAGGGACTCTGCTCCACACAGTCACGGAGTGACTCAGGCCGGCAGAGCCGCCGTGGTCTTGAGCATCTGTGGCGTCTGCAGGCACTTGGGGCAGTAGAAGAGACCCGGCGCCTTGCACACAGCTTCCCCACTGCAGTCTGGAAGCCCAGCGGAAGCTTCTCCCAAGCTCACCGGCCCTGCCTAACCAAAGGGGCTCTGAAGAGTGTGAAGGGGGAGATTCAACTTTCCAGGGTACCACAGCGTCTGCCTCCAGTGCCAAAGCAAGTGTTTTAAAACAAAGGATTGTCTAAACCCAACCAAATAGTAACTTATAGATGGCATTTGGGAAACTGATAATCTCATTACAGGAATTTCTGCCAATTGCCAGGATTTGATTCCTAAAAGTGCCCAGGGCAGCAGAATCTGGGCTGCGGACGGGGGGTGCGAGTGCAAGTCTCATGGGGAAAGAGGCAGAGAGCGAGATACTGAATGAGCCCATGAAAAGGCTTCATGACCAACATCAACAGAGGCAGAGGAGGAAGCAGTAACGAGGGAGCCACACTCATTAAGTTACCTTCGTGTTTTATTAAGATGGTGTGGTGGGGTGGAAGAGAGGAGAGGCAGGGTATGACCGGGCGCCCCTCTGTGTCCCCTCCCTCCTCTAAGGGGCAGGACACCGCGATGGTGTTGGTGTCACTGGTGTGCAGGCTCTGTTGGGCATGAGCATCCTTAGGAGCTCACCATGATAGAGTCCGCACCAGAGTCTCTGCTTCACCGCCCAAGACTTTGGTGAAGTTTCCTTTTCTGCACTTGGAAAAAACTCCAAGACGCATGAGTGGATTCGCCTTTCCCCACGGTCCTCTTGTGGCATCTCTGCCCTGGGTTGTAACAAACTATTCAAGCATGTTCTTCGCCATTGCTAACCTGCTCGTTCCCGCCGAGGTCTCAAGGGCTGTCTTGACCTAATGCTGCCCCCGCTTCCTCTTAGCCCTCTGCTAGCAGGACTTCTTCTGCCATAGTAAGGAGTTCTGGCAATAGCAGTGCCATTCAGAATCTCCTCCGGTGGGAAGAATCTCTTGTTACTGGAAATCTGTGGTGAGAACAGAGCCCCCGCTGCCCGAATGCATGGCCGTTCCAACGCTGCACCCCCACCTGCCCTCCCTCGCCACCCTTCACTCCACTCAACTTGAAGTGTCACCCAGAATCGCTCACCAAGATGCAGCCTGGAGCCTCACACCTCCCACATCCCCGGGGCTACGGACAACAGCCCAGACGTACCCTTTCTCAGATTTGGGGTGAGTGAGCTCGTGCTGGAGGAGGGAATACCATGCACACACATGCTCACCTTTAAGGCAGCAGCAACACTGAGGGCATCTTCACAGAGGAAATTCTAATTCTCCCTCATGCTGTGTACGAGGGCCTGGAGAACCATACGTGAAACTTTTAGCAAACCAAGAGGATGCAGAGAGAAACCACTTTTCCCCAAATAGTCTGCCTTCAGTTGCTGGTATTTGAACTGCTGAGAGGGACACATAATTAACGCTAGGAAGAGCTGTGCCTGGGGTTTCGCTGCTTCAGAAGATGATGTCCTTTCACTGCAGCCTGGGAATGAGAGCCCAGGAGAGGCTCAGGCAATCATCGTGGGAGCCGTTCTGTTGTTTGTAGAACAAAGTTCATGGTGCATTTTATGTCTCAGTGAGAAAATCATCAGTCATGTGATTTTTTTAAAATGGAGTCGCCTAGGCTGTGCAATGGGGTGAGCTCAGCTCACTGAATGAAACCTCCACCTCCCAGGTTCAAGCAATTCTCCTGCCTCAGTTTCCCAAGTAGCTGGGATTACAGGCACACACCACCATGCCCAACTAATTTTTTTTGTATTTTGTAAAGCTAAGATTACAAATATACTTTAAAATGTGTAAAACCCATCGGTTCCCTTTAAGATGTGATCCTTATAAGCTTTCCAGTAATACGCCCTTCATCTGCCGAAGGCTTGCCAAAGCATTTATAATACGGTTTGCAGGAGGACTCGGGACTCCTGATGGTGAGTTTGTGCCATCCATCACTCTCAGTGGTACCTGGAATCTCTCTGCTCTGCTAACAGGCAGCAAACACTTACACGACACTGAGACTGCACAGCATCCAGGACCAGGCATCTGTGTGCTATGGCGGATGCGGAAGTCATCAAGGACGGCGGGCAGCCAGCTAGAAACAGCAGACCCCTCGATGTAAATTTCTGGGCTGATTCTTCCCTTGGTCAAGTGTGCACCACAAAGCCACCAAAGACCGGTTCTTTGTTTTCCACCACTTTGCCTGGACTAAATAAAGCAAGCTGAGTCAGGTAGCAAGAGGGCTTGGGCCAGGTACTGTGCGGCACTGAAGGAGGAAGAGGAGAGGCTGACCACCTCCCAGGGGAGCCAGGTCCTTCGGTCCGCAAGTGAGGCAGGGCGGGAATCAGGGTCCCGCTCAGAAGATCTGGCCACGGGGACCCTCAAAGGGAGGGGGAACCGCAGGTCCACAATGGTACAGCCTCCCCCAACCCCACGTCTGCACGATCTGGGAAGGCACTGAGGGCTGAGAGGCATGAAAAGGAGAAGGAGCCCCCCACGGACCAGGGCTGACCCCTGCTCCAGGCTTCTCAGGAGGACGTGCCTCTACGAGCATGTGAACATTTTCTTCCACGGGGGATGCTCCACTGATGCCCCTGGCCTCCTCTGCCCCTTACCCTCACCACTCAGGGGAGCTGGAGTGACCTGCTGCCTGCCGGGTTTGGGAAGAGTCAACTGTGTGTGTGCACAGCTCGCCGAGGGATCGTCCTCTGGGAGCAGTCAGCCGGCCACAGGGAGCAGGCATTTCCTGCCATGCCTCTGGAAGGCTCCCTGCGCTGCTGACCTGGGGGAAGCCTGCGAGGTACGTTTCTGCCAGCACTGGGGGCTGGGTCTGCCGGACCGTGGGGCGGCAGCAGCTGGACCCTTCGTCTGAGGCCTTCCTCATGACAGAGGGATATCCCGTGGGCCTTGCCTCTGCTGCTTGCCCCAGCCCCGCTGCAGGCACAAAAGGGCCGTTCTCACCTCCCCAGCCCTGTCCCGTGGCCTGCGGGTGGCAACCACATCCTTGAATGTGCCTGTGAATCAGACCATACCTGGAATCTTGTTCTGGGGCTTCAACCTGGACATCTAAGGCATGGCCGGGCAGGGCAGGGGAGAAGCCCGACAGAGAAGAGCCCCAGACTCAGAACGCGCATGGCATGTGGCCACTCGCATGGGAAGTGTCCCAGGCCCAATGAGCCCTCCCGCCTCATCTGTGCTGCATGCTATCCGGGGACCTTGGCCTGGTCTTGGCCTTGGTGGGACCTCGCTTCTCCAGGTGAAAGTGGGAGCCCTGCCTCTGGGTCTTGAAATCCCAGGCCCGGGAGCCTTGAGATCCCCAGGGCGGACTTGGCAGCCCCCTGGCACTGCAACCCAGGCACAGCTGGCAGCCAATGACCCTGTCTCAACATACGGGCTCATAGGTGCCCGCCCCGTTGTCTCCCAGAAGACGTTCAGCTGGGTGGGCACGCGCAGTGCCTTCTGTGGAGGGTCCTGAACCTCTCGGACGGGTTTCCGAAGGGAGGAAGGCTGGAGGAACTCAGGCAAACCCCAGGGGAAAGGCCAATCACATTTAATGCAGAGAGGAGGGAAGGACTGAAACCACAGTGCTGCTCACAGCACTGGCTTCACCCAGTGACTCTTAAGGGCCATCAATTACTGCAGCTTTGCAGACGCAGAAGGAGAGAAAAGCCACAGTCATGTGCATGTTACAGCTGGAAAACCAGCAACAACATAACCCTGTCAGCTTCTCATTCCTGAAAACCGCCTCCCTCTCCACAAGGCACGGAATCAACATGGCCTTCCCCAGGGTCCTCTCAGGATCCTCGGAGCTGGGAATTCTTCTAACTCAACTCCCTCCGCGTGCTCAGAGCCCCTTCCTGGCCAGGCTTCTAGAAAATTCCTGTGCTCAGATGCTAAATGTTTTCCCTGATCTGGCTTCACAATCCCCATCCTTCTCCTTCTGTCGGAATTAAAAGATAGGGAGTGATAAGACTGGGCTGCGGCCATCTCCTCTCCCTTCTCCCTCCCTTTCTGTTTTTTCTCTCCTTATTTTTTCCTGTTTAACGTCAGGCAAGCCAGCGCAGCTCCTCAGAGACGAGCAGCTACAGCGGCAAGCACAAGTGGATTTTAAATCAGCAGAGTTTTTTAAATGAGCGACCTGGTGAACGGAGCCCATCTGCGGTCCCGTGGGGTCCCAGCCGGCTCCCACGGTGTTCGTGGATCCCACACGTCTGTATGAGGATGAACAGTCCACGAGGGGTGACTTCCACGGGAGGAGGAAGCGTCCCCAGCCCAATCTCGGTAATAAAACAAGAGTCATGTAAATACTGCAGCTCCCCTCCAAGGAACCTCGAGCACCACCAAAGGAAATAAAACAGCAGAAAATGGAGGCTGAGAAACTCAAAAGCCCTGCTCAGGTTTCTAGAAGAATTTGCAGAAAAATAGAACCCAGGGTGGGGGGAAGGAACCGGGGAAGAAATATTCACGTCCACGTCACCCTCAAACGGGAGCGAGCAACGTCACAAGCCGCCCTCAAATCAGGAGGGGCTCGGACATCTACACCCTGATCTCCCCTCCCTGGCCCGCATCCAGCCCAGGGGGCACACCTGGGCCACGTTCACCCGCCCCTCAGCTCTGACTGCCCCAGCTTCCAGGAGAGCACCCAGAAAGCATCCTCTGATTTTGTTAAAAGAAGCATTTTTCCCGGAGGACTTTTAAAATCGAGGTATCACTTCCCACGACTCCAAGCAGATAGGCTCCCAGGAAGTTCCCTCACTGTGGGACAAAGGAGCCTGTAAGTTACAAACACATTTGCTCCTTTCGAGAAGGAGTTTTCCCCATGAATTTAAGTGTTTTCACAGATCATTAATTCCTGGTCTGGAAGGCAGGGCACCAAGGCAAGCTCAACTGGAGTATGAGTCGCTGCTGCCTCGGAGGCCAATCGGAGTCAAGGTGAAGAGGCTCAAATGATCCTAACATGAGCCAACGTTAGCCCAGATTAAATTTGCACATGCTTCTCCAGAGCTATCTGTTTTGTAAGGCAGGGCACCCTGGCACAGCACAGGACGCGAGGCTTTTGCATTTCTGTCTGGGCTGCAGGCTAAAAGTGGAAAAAAGCACTGATGTGTTTTCCAGCCACCACCCTGTTGAGCAGTCTCAGAGGTCCCGAGTCCAGTTAACACAGGTAGGCACTGGGAGGGCTGGAAAGAGGCCAGGGACTCCCATGCTCTTGGGAAGCACAGGACGGTACACAGCAGACCCTCGGGCTGCTGCAGGCAGAGGAGGGGAAAGAGCCCCTGGGAAGCGGCGGTGAGTGGGGCTTGGTGTATGAACAGAGACCTGGGAGCCAGAGGTCCCGGCTTGAATCTGACTTGCCCTGTGCCCCTAAGCAGGACAGTGAGAGAGACACACACACACACACACACACACACACACACACACACACACAGAGAGAGAGAGACAGAGAGAGAGAGAGAGAGAGAGAGAAACAGAGAGAGAGAGAGAAACAGAGAGAAAGAGAGAGAAACAGAGACAGAGAGAGAGAAACTGAGTCAGACAGACAGACAGACAGAGATAGAGACGGAGAGAGACAAAAAGGGAGGAGAAACCAGGCAGTCCCTTCCTGGAGCGGCTGTGGTTCCCCCGGCTTTCATGGATGGAAAACCCGGGCACACAGTGGGTGGCACCTTCTCCCCTCTAAAGCCCTCATCATATCCAGATTTCCCACCTGAAGGCCAAGCGGCTCGTCCAGATAACGTTTCCTTACAGAGGGATTTACAGATGCAGCACTCCCGCTGGGACCTGAGCTGTGCAGGACTGCAGACGAGAAGGATGCTCAAGAGGGGCTGAGATGGAGACGCAGACAGCTCAGACCCAGGGCACCAGCCCAGCCCCGGCAAACTAATGCTGACACGGGTACTAACACTGAGAAATACTAACTAACAACAATAAATAATAACTCAGACCCAGGGCACCAGCCCAGCCCCGGCAAACTAATGCTGACACGGGGACTAACACTGAGAAATACTAACTAACACCAATAAATACTAACTCAGACCCAGGGCACCAGCCCAGCCCCGCCAAAACTAATGCTGACACAGGTACTAACAATGAGAAATACTAACTAACACCAATAAATACTAACTCAGACCCAGGGCATCAGCCCAGCCCCAGCAAACTAATGCTGACACGGGGACTAACACTGAGAAATACTAACTAACACCAATAAATACTAACTCAGACCCAGGGCACCAGCCCAGCCCCGCCAAAACTAATGCTGACACGGGTACTAACACTGAGAAATACTAACTAATACTAATAAATACTAACACTAACATTAATACTAATACTAATACTGACATTAATGCTAATACTAATACTGATATTGATAAACACTAATACACTAATACTAATAAATACTGACACTAACACTAATACTAACACCAACACTGACACCAATGCTAATAAATACTAATACTAATGAGCACTAATACAGCAACACCGATACTAATAAATGCTGACACTCATACTAATACATTAATAAATACTAATCCTAATAAATACTAAGACCAACACTAATGCTAAGAAATACTAATACTAATGAGCACTAATACACCAACACCGATCCTAATAAATACTGACTCTCATACTAATACACTAATAAATACTAATCCTAATAAATACTAAGACCAACACTAATGCTAA
>JAPYYA010004531.1:0-11698 GCA_028533165.1 Leontopithecus rosalia | reverse complement strand
ACAAACCACTGCTCAATGAAATAAGAGAGGACACTAACAGATGGAGAAACATTCCATGTTCATGGTTAGGAAGAATCAATATCGTGAAAATTGCTATATTGCCCAAAGTAATTTACAGAATCAATGCTATCCCCATCAAGCTACTATTTATAGATTTATTTTACTGTGTTTTATGTCAACATTATCTCATGGACTTACATTGAGTAATATTACAAGAAAGTGTCACACAGACTCACTAAATAAAGTACTATTTTAGAGATGTTTAAAAAGTGTGTTTCCTCACTTGAGAGTTTTCTCTTTATCATAAAACATTAAAGAAATTAACCCCAGATAACAAAAACAGAAAAACAAACAAAACAAAAGCAGATCTTCCAAACAACCAGTTTGTTCTTTTAAGTCATTTGTACGTCAAATGACTACATTAGTTCTTTGTTTTGATCACAAGAGCTCCTGATGCCATGATGTTGCATCTTCACTTCTGTCAGCTACATATAGCCATGTGTTTCCATTTTTGTACATTGATATATTCTTTGGCGCTATGTTTTAATGTGCTTCCCAAGGTTTATGTGTTGGAAATTCGATCCCCGATTCATTAGTGCTGGGAGGTAAGAGCTAATGAGGATGTTTTGGTCATGTGGACACTCCTCTTATAAATGGATTAATGATGTTATAGCAGGAGTAGGTTCCTTATTGCAGGAATGGATTCCTTAGAAAGGGATCACGTTGGCCTCCTTTTGTCTCTCTCCCCATCTCTTTGCCCACTTGCCTTATGCCATGAAATGATGCAGCAACAAAGCTCTCACAAGATGCTACTCTCTCAGTCTTGGACTTTCAAGCTTCTAGAACTATAAGGAAATATATACCTGTTCTTTTTTAATTTTTGTTTTGTTTTGTTTTTAAGACTGAGTCTCGCTCTATCGCCCAGGCTGGAATGCAGTGGCGCAAACTTGGCTCAATACAACCTCCATCCACTGTGTTCAACTGATTCTCCTGCCTCAGCCTCCTAAGTAGCTGGGATTACAGGTGCCCACTACCACGCCCGGCTACTGTTGCTTTTGTATTTTTAGTAGAGATGAGGTTTCACCATGTTGGCCAGGCTGGTCTAAAACTCTTGACCTCAAGTGATCTGCCAGCCTAGGCCTCACAAAGTTCTGAGATTACATACAGCAGTCACTGCACCTGGCTTCCTGTTCTTTTTTTTTTTTTTTTTTTGGATACATTTAAAAGCTACAAGTGGAATTTTGTTACATGAATAGTGGTGAAGTCTGAGCTTTTCATGTAACCATCACCCAAATTGTGTACATTGTACCCATTAATTTCTCATCCTTCACCCCCTCCCATCACCCCACTTTTCAGAGACTCCTGTATCTATTATTCTACATTTTATGTCCATGTATACACATTATTTAACTCCTATTTATAAGTTAGAACATGTTAGGTTTCATTTTCTTTTTCTGAGTTGTTTCCCTTATGAAAATAGCCTCCAGTTCCCATGTTGCTACTAAAGACATGATTTCATTCTTTATCAGTGACTAGTATCCTACTGTGCATGCGTGTGTGTGTGTGTGTAATATATACCGTATTTTCTTCATTCATCCATTGATGGACACTTAACATTGATTGCATATTTTTACACACGTGAGGACAGGTATCTTTTTGATATGATTGTACCATATCAAAAAAAAAGGGAATATAAAGTTATACCCTTTTATATTGCTCTGCGGATTAAAACTGCAAACTCCAGATAAAGAATCTGATTAGCTCTGCTTGATTCAGGTGCCCATTGCTGGACAAATCAACTTAGACTGCACAGGGTCATGTAGCACAAACATGGGTGCTTTTTAATCACCCATATGGGTCAGGCAGGAGGAAATTTAGCATAATAATGATAAAGCTGCTTTCTTTGATTTGTATCTAATTAATGTATACATTTCTACTAAAGCTAGCCTAGGACTATTTTCACAGTAGGTAGCCACTGAATTTATATTGCTTCCATTTTTTTTTCCCGAAAACCAGAAACTACTTAAGCACAGAACTTGGATATCTTTATTTACTATCCATTTCATTTTCAAAGTTCTTAAAATAAAGGTAAATTATTCAAATGCATATTGATGCTGCTGTGATTTAAAAAATGTATTGAGTTTATTTTTCTAGTTAAGTAAGTTAAAGTTTTAAAGTCTTTTTAAAATTATTAAAATAATATTATGTGAATGACAAGCAGAAACATTTAGTTTAACTATTATGAAAGGAGTTTGTTCCTTATTTTGTGTTGTGTTTTGAAAGATTCTAATTAACCTGTTCAGTTTTGTTTGTCTGCCCTTTAGAGGAATCTTATAAGTTGTATGAAAAATTATGGATAAAGCCTATAAAGTGTTTTATAAAATATGCAAATATTTGAAAAGTTTTACAGAAGCTTTATTTATTTAGCTTTCACGCTTTTCAAAATCTAAATTTATTTAAACACCCTTATCTTTCTAAAAACTGGTATGCTATAATATAGTTAGAATTAAATCTAGAGCATAAGCTCATCAGAAAATCTTTATTATGATACATTCTGAAAAATATACAAAATTATATAGTTTTATATACACCAACTACTTTATTGCTAAAGGTGAATGTGAAAACTTATTTTTGCCTTCTCTATCTTCCCCTACTCACAACACACTATATTTTCAATGTGAAATGGTTTGATTTGAATTGCAAATCTTATCACATATATAGTTTTATTCTTTCCTATCTGGATGAGTGACAGTGGTATATAAGAGTTAACAAACCTTATCCAGTCTTAAATACATTTCTGGTATTGAAAACTAACAGAGCTGAAAGTTGAATGGGAGAAAGCTTAGCTCCTGTATTCATTCTTTTATTTGTGTTCTGAAAGGGCCTTATGGAGGAAACCTGATAGAAATGTCATGGCATTACTAAATAGATCGAAGTCCAAGGTAGGAAAATAAAAGGAGGTTGGCTTTGCTGCTTCTTTTGTCATTTTACAAGCAGTGGATAGTGCTTTCAAATGAGGGCCGGAGGCCATGTGTGTCCTTTAATTCCCCAGCCCCTGAGAAGAAGTGAGTCCATCCCTCAATGTTCCCTGAAAGAAGCCTTTAAAGAAACTTTATGTTCCAAGAATACAAATCCCTTGTAAGGATAACAACAAAATGGGGGTGGGGTGGGGGGAATCTCAAATAAAGAGGCATGTATTCCACACAGGAATATCCACACCCACATGAGAGCTGGTCTGGGAAGATTATCATCATTGCTGCACTTACATTTATATTCTGTGATTGTTCGTACTTAGTTTTACTGGAAGATGGGTTTCAATCTTTAAACTGTATGTGAAGTAGATGATAATTTGGGTATCACAGAAAATTACAGCTACATTGCTAACATATGACAGTCAAGTAAGTGAAAACACTACAATGTTTTCTAATAAATTCCTAGAAAAATTAGCAACTTGTTTTTTATTTGAGGTCACAAAGTATTGTAGAAAAGCAAAGTGTTTGGAGTTGTTTGGTCCTGTGTTCATATTGTGACTCATATTATTTCTAAGTTTTTACTTGGAAATCTTAGTTAATGTCTAGGCTTCAGTTTCTGGCCTTATTAAATGAGCATAGTATTATGGCGTATATCGAGCTCTCTCAAAGATAATTTGAAATAATATAGTTGGAGCATCAGAACAGATTAAACCCTCAGGAATTAATTTTCTTCTCCTCATTGAAATTAATTTGGCTCTAATACAGATGGTTGCATTTACTTTGATGTTTTTTAACTGATGACAATTATAGGTTATTCAAGTTCTGCCATTTAGAATAATTAAATATGATTAATCATTTCTTTACAGTTAGTGATTAAATGAAAATAAAACTGCATCCAACAGAATGGGAAAATATTTTTGCAATCTACCCATCTGACAAAGGGCTAATATCCAGAATCTACAAAGAACTAAAACAAATTTACAAGAAAAAAACAAACAAGCCCATTCAAAAGTGGGAGAAGGATATGAACAGACACTTTACAAAAGAAGACATACATGAGGCCAACAAACATGAAAAATGCTCATCATCAGTGGTTATTAGAGAAATGCAAATCAAAACTACATTGAGATACCATCTCACGCAAGTTAGAATGGAGATCATTAAAAAATGTGGAGACAACAAATGCTGGAGAGGATGTGGAGAAATAGGAACAGTTTTACACTGCTGGTGGGAATGTAAATTAGTTCAAACATTGTGGAAGACAGTGTGGCAATTCCTCAAGGAACTAGAAATTCCATTTGACCCAGCAATCCCATTACTGGGTATATATCCAAAGGACTATAAATCGTTCTACTATAAGGACACATGAACATGAATGTTCATTGCAGCACTGTTTACAATAGCAAAGACCTGGAAACAACCCAAATGCCCATCCATGATAGACTGGACAGGGAAAATATGGCACATACACACTGTGGAATATTATGCAGCCATCAAAAACAATGAGTTCATGTCCTTTGTAGGGACATGGATGAACCTGGAAACCATCATTCTCAGCAAACTGTCACAAGAACAGAAAATCAAGCACCACATGTTCTCATTCATAGGTGGGTGTTGAACAATGAGAACACATGGACACAGGGAGGGGAGCATCACACACTGGGGTCTGTCATGGGAAAATAGGGGAGGGACAGCAGCAGGTGGGGAGTTGGGAGAAAGAGCATGGGAAGAAATGCCAGATAAAGGTGATGGGGAGGAAGGCAGCAAATCACACTGCCATGTGTGTACCTATGCAACAATCTTGCATGTTCTTCACATGTACCCCAAAACCTAAAATACAATTTAAAGAAATTTAAAAAATAAAAAAAATTAAAATCTGTAGCTTGATTTTCAGGCAGGATAAATACATGCATACTGTACCTCATTCTCTCTTTAATCAGTGAAGCTTTGAGTGGGCAAATTAGAATAATATACATTTATGCTAGAATATGACACTATCTGAAAATAAAGCATTCTTTTGTCTAATAGTGTAACACTGACATTGATAATGTGATGATAAAATCTTTTTGATTGAAAAAACAAAATAGCTATAGCTTTAACTTGAAGTTAATTAAGAAAAATGATGTAGATGTCAGCTCTATAATTTAAATGAGATAATACCTGTAAACAGGTATTTATATGTCCCTCTTCTCCTGAGAGAGTTCTGGGTTGCATGTGAAATATCAATAACGTTATTAGTATGACATTCTTCACTTTTGAAAAAGCACTATTATTCTATTACTAGAAGAAAACATATATTTTTAGCTTATTTGGGGTAAAGCTTTCTAAATATGACTCAAAATCCATATGCAATAAAAGAAAATAGTGATAAAGTCAACTCCATTAAAAAAAAAGCAAAGATACAACTAAGTATTGGTCCTTAAAGTACAACTTCACAAATGTAAAATAGTTTTTAACAATTTTATTTACTGAGATATTATTTGCCACAACAAATTACTGGAAACAACCTACCACAATGAATTTCTATGGAAGCACAAAGAATTAAACAAGCATACAGAATTTCTTCAAACTTAACCATGGACTGGTTTCCAAGATACGTTGGTGAAAAAAAAGGGTCAAACAATACTTCACAATCCACAATTTTGAAAGAAATATATCTGCTGCTATTTTTGTGACAAGAAACTTAGGAAAAACAAATCAGAATAATAACAGTCATTACCCCGAGCGAGTGGGAAGAAATGAAGTTAACGGGATGGTGTTGAGAATGAGAATTTGCTGAGTGCATTTTGTGTCATGTATGACTTCTTTAGCAATGTTTTCTAGTTCTTCTTGTAGATATTTTTCATCTCCTTGGGTAGATGTAGTCCTAGGTATTTTATTTTTTGGCTTTTGTAAATGAGATTGTGTTTTTGAATTGGCACTTAGCTTGTATGTGACTGGTGCATAAAAATTATACTGCCTTTTGTTCATTGATTTTGTATCCTGAAACTTCACTGAAGTCACTTACCAGTTTCAGGAGTCTTTGGCAGAATCTTTATGGTTTTCTAGGTATAGAAGCATATCATCAGTGAAGAGGGAAAGTTTGACTTCTTCTTTTCCTATTTGGGTGCCTTTTGTTTCTTTCTCTTGCCTAATTGCTCTGTCTAGAATTCCCAGCACTATGTTGAATAGGAGTGGTCAGGGTGGGCAGTACTCACTCTGTGTCTGCAGTTTTGCTTTCTGCAGTTTCAGTTATCTCCAGTCAACCACATTCCAGAAATAAGGAATTCATGTTTCAACTTGCATGCCATTCCCAGTGATGTGATGAAATACTATACTGGCCTGCCCATCCTGCCCAGGACACATATCATCCCTTTGTCTAGCAGATGCATGCTGCTGACTCTACCCACCTTTTAGTCACTTGGTAGCCATCGTAATTATCAGATCTACTGGCTCATGGCACTGTTTGTGTTCAAGTAAACCCTTGTTTTACTTAATACAGGCCCCAAACTGCATCAGTAGCAATACTGGCAATTCAGATACGCCAAAGAGAACCTGTAAAGTCCTTTTTTTAAGTTAAAAGGAAAAAGTACTCCACGTAATGAATAAATAGAAATCATATGGGAATGTTGCTAAGATTTAGAGTCAGAACCAATCTTCTATCTGTAAATTTGTGAAGGAGGAAAATAAATCTGTGATGTTTTTCTGTCACACCTCAAACTGCAAAAGTCACAGCCACAGTGCATAAATGTTTAGTTAAGATGGAAAAGACATTACATTTGTGGGTGGAACATGAACAGAAACTGATATGAATGCCGCAAAGGAGATAAAAGGAAGATTATATAAAAGAAGTTAAAATGACTAAAACAAGTAGGGAGAAAGTTTAAACTGGCTATCAAAGAAACACAGATAAAAATCAGTTAAATTCCTCATCTTCAGCTTAATAAATATTAAAATAAATAATAAAAACAAACTCGTTAATATTAATTAATGTTCACACTAATGACATGTTAGATATTTAGGTGGGACTCTAAATTGGTATAAACTTCCAAGCAATTTATATGGGGTCCTAAAAAAAAGTGTGTAATATTCAATAAATAAGTTTATTTCTTAGAAATTATCCTAAAAAATGATCATGCTGATAGATGCAGTAGGCAGATGTAGGAGAATCCCCAAAGAATCGCCAACCTGCCCCACAAGTGTTTACATCAAATGCTTCAGTGCAGATGAAGGAACCTGCCCAGGGTCTTATATGGGGATGCCTACAACAGACTGGGGGCTGGCCTGCACACTAGAGAATGGGGTGGAGCCATCAGGAATTTGAGCCTTCTGCAAAGGAGCCTGGCCTCTTCAGCTCCTATGTGGTGGCTTAGTATTCAATCTGTGAGGTGGGAGCCTATTGGCAGACCCCCTCCTTTTTGCTGAGAGTTTTCTTTTAATAAATTCCAGTTTCCTCACCTTTCAATACGTCCACGTGCCTAATTTTTCCTGGTCATGAGACAAGAACTGGGATATTAGCTGAGCTAAGAAGCAGCAAATCCTGCATCAATGCTTTGTGCAAAGGTAGTTATAATGTTATTTTTCTAGCATTGTTTGTATTATCAAAAAATTGTAAACAACACAAATGTTCCAAAATGAAAACTAATTAAGCTAATCATTGAACATCTATACAGTGGAAGACCATGCAGCCATTACCAATTGCACTAAGGAAACAAATCTTTATTGTACATTTTTACATTTTAAAACATAATAAATTTTAAAAAAAAGAATCACAGCCAGGAGCAGTGGCTCATGCCTCTAATCCCAGCACTTTGGAAGCCAAGGCAGGTGGATCATGTGAGGTCAGAAGTACTAGACCAGGCTGACCAACATGGTGAAACCCTGTCTCTACTAAAAAAAAAATACAAAACTAGCCAGGTATGGTGGTGCACGTCTGTAATCCCAGCTACCTCAGAGGCTGAGGCAGGAGAGTTGCTTGAACCTGGGAGGCAGAGGTTGCAGTTAGCAGCAATTGCTCCACCGTACTCCAGCCTGGGCAACAAGAGCAAAACTCCATTTCAAAAAAACATATATATATATGTATATATATATAGACACACACATATTTGCCTATTTATAAATATTAATATGTGTTTTATAACAATAGAAAAACACTAGACATCTGCAAAACATAAGGTCAAAAGTAATTGTTTCTAGATCATTGTTTTGGGCTACTTTTTATTTTGGGGTATATGTAGTTTTAAAACTTTTATGGTCTTACTTGTCTATTGTATGTAAAACATTTTGCACATGGAGTTTAGCTAAATGAGTTTATATTGCTTATCTATGGAAGCTTTCAAAAGAATTAAAAAATTGAAAGGTAAGTATAAAGAAAAAGCATGGAAAACAGCAGTGTGACAAACTTGGGTGGGAGGAGGTCCTAAGGGAAGCCAAAAACAGGTTAGGGGTAAATCCCATCTTATTTAGCATCTTGTATGAAACCAGTAAGACAAAGACAATAACTAAAAGTGTCTAAGCATATACAGAATATACAAGAAATGCAGCATTCAAAATGTATTTATAATATATAACACATGTGTATGTTTTTACATACAGGCATACCTTGTTTTCTTCCTATTTGTTTGATTCCACTTTGGAGATTTTGTGATCTTTATAAATTGAGGTTTCGTGGCAAGCCTCCTTCAAGCGTCCTTTGGTGCCATTTTTCTGACAGCATGTGCTCACTTAGTGTTTCTGTGTCATATTTTTGTAATTCTCACAATCCTTCAAACTTTTTAATTATTGTATGTGTTTTGGTGATCTGTGATCAGTAACCTTTGATGTTACTATTGTCAGTTTGCGAGTACCACAAATGAGTGCATATAAGACAACAAAGATAATCAATAAATGTTGTGTGTGTTCTGACTGCAAACTCCTCCACCATCTGTCTTCCTTTCCTTGGGCTTCTCCAGTTCCCAAAACACAATGTTAAAACTGGTCCAATTAATAACCATACAATAGCCTCTACATGTTAAAGTAAAAGGAAGAGTCACACTTCTTTCACTTTAAAACAAATTCTAGAAATGATTAATCTTATTGAAGAAGTGAGCATGTTGAAAGCCAAGATAAGCCAAAAGCTAGGCGTCTTGTGCTACACAGCCTAGTTGTGAGAAGGAAAGTTCTTGAAGAAAATCAAAAGAGCTACTCCAGTGAACACACCAATGCAAAGAAAGCATAACAGGCTTATTGCTGCTATGGAGAACGTCTGAGTGGCCTGAATAGATCAAACCAGCCATAATGTTCTCTTAAGCCCAGGCCTAATCCAGAGCAAGGCCCTAACTTTTCTCAATTTTAGGAAAGCCTAGAGAGGTGAGGAAGCTACAGAAGAAAAGTTTGAAGGTAGCAGAAGTTGATTCATGAGGTTTAAGGAAAGAAGCCATCTTCATACATGGAAGTACAGGGTGCAACTGCAAGTGCTGATATAGAAGCTGCAGTAAGTTATCCAGAAGATCTAGCTAAGATCACTGATGATGGTGGCTACACTAAACAATAGATTTTTCATTGGGCAAAACAGCCTACTTTTGAAAGAAGATGCCATCTAGGACTATCATAGAGAGGATAAGTCAATAAGGGACTTCAAAGCTTCTAAGGACAGGCTTACTCTTGTTAGGCTGTAACGTAGCTGGTGACTTCAAGTTGAAGTCGACGCTCATTTACCATCCTGAAAATTCTAGCACCCTTAACAAATATGCTAACTCTACTTGCCTCTGTTCTATAAATGGAACCCTAACGCCTGGATGAGAACACAACTGTTTATAAGATGGTTTACTGAGTATTTTAAGCCTACTTTGTGACCTACTATTATTGTTCGTTAACAATACACCTGGTCACCCAAGGGCTCTAATGGAAGTATACAAAATTAATGTTGAATTACAAGTAAATCCTGAAGATGTGACTAAATTGGTTTTATTTTATAACAAAATTTTAAGATATGAGGAGTTGCAAGGAAACTTGCTCATCTATGGATTTCTTCAGATGGAATCTAATCCTGGTGAAGATGCTGTGAACACTGTTGAAATGACAACAAAGGATTTAGATTATTACATAAACTTAGATGTTAAAGCAGTAGCAGGATTTGAGAGGACTGACTCCAGTTTTGAAGTTTTCTACTGTGGATAAAATATAATTAAACAGCATCACATGCTACAGAGAAAATTTTTGTAAAAGGAAGCATCAATGAATGTGGCCAACTTCATTGTTGCTTTATTTTAAGAAATTGCCACAGTCTCCCCAACCTTCAGCAATCACTAATCTGATCAGTCAGCCACCATGTACATGGAGGCAAGACCCTCTGCATACAAAAAGATTACTACTTTCTCAAGACTCAGGTGATAGTTCTCATTTTCTAGCAATAAATAATATTTTAATTCAAGTATGTACATTTTTTAGATACAATGCTGTTGCACATTTAATAGACTACATACAGTACAGTGTAAATATAATTTTATATGCACCAAGAACCCAAAAAATATATGACTTACTTTATTGCAATATTGTGGTGGTCTGGAATAGAACCTGCAATATCTCTAAGGTATGCCTGTGTTCAGATCCATATATGTATAAAAGGGTTTGTGCTGAGAGAGACACAAAGGAAAGACTTAGAAGTTTTAAAAGAACAGTTTTAAAGTAGAAGACTGGAAACTCAATAACATGCCATTTAGTAGATGGAAAAATCTTCAAAAGTGGCCATTTTAATCCTTCTAATAAATGATATCTTGTCATATGCAGTTCTTTGTTTATAAATACCTTTTAAGTTTTTCTTCCTGCTCAAAGAAGGACTGTTAATTATTTCAGAATTTCAGAATTTTTCTCATATTTGAATAAAGTATCATATCAGGCATCTTAAGTAATGGGATTTTTTTCCATGAAAAAAATGACAAAGTTCACAACCAATAATTTTGAATACCTACTAAGATTCCTCCATTGAAAAAAAAATAGCAAATCTAAGCAGAATTTACGTATGTGCCAGAGTATTAGCTCCATGAGAGTAGGATTTTTAAGTTTTATTTACTGCTGTGTACCTAGCAGTCTTTAACATTCTGTTTTATACAGTATTACTTTCCAATACATTCTTTTTCATATTTAGTAAATTACTTTTTTTTCCAGATTGTAGTATTACTCTCTTGTCCTCTTATCCTATAGCTTAACATTTCTGTATAGTCTTCATTTTTTAAAAGAAAAGAGAATCAAACCAAGAATAACCAATTTCAATGTTAATGTTTTAATATTTTTCTTTTAAGATAATCTTAAATATATAATTACAAAGTCACCTAATATTTGAATGCAGAATTTAATAATTATAATAATGCCACAGGTTTCAAAATACCATAGTAATCAAACCAAAGAGTTGCAGCATTTTTGGCAAGTTCAATGAATAACTACTGATGATGTTTCAAACTGTATCAAACTAGAAATATTTTTTAATGATTAAGGGTAGGGTAGACCTTTATGCTATCTCAGAGGAAGGAACAGTTACAGTTTAAAAACTAACAACTCCTGGTCTGTGAGAAAATGGCAAATTTCATCATCAGTGAAGATGATGCCAGGAGGAATAATAATCACAGCACACACGTTTAGACTTCCTCCTATGTTCTGGGCACTCTGCTCAGAAGTTGTGCCATCGGTAATTCTCCCAACATTGCTCCAGGTTGAGTACAGTTAATATCAGCTTGGATATAAGTAATCCAGGTAGAAATTATGCAATTCGG